>WNWK01004945.1:110000-129800 GCA_009830355.1 Cherax destructor
GTTTTACATGATGGTTGGATTGCTGGTGTCTTTTTTCTGTCTCATAAACATGCAAGATTTCAGGTATGTCTTGTTACTTCTACTTACACTTAGGTCACACTACACATTCATGTACACGTTTATGTATAAACACTCATCTGAGTTTTCTGTGATTTTATCTTAATAGTTCTTGTTCTTATTGCTTTTCCTTTCATATCCATGGGGAAGTGGAATAAGAATCTTTCCTCCGTAAGCCATGCGTGTTGTAAAAGTCAACTAAAATGCCGGGAACAATGGGCTAGTAACCCCTTTTCCTGTATAGCTTACTAAAAAGAAAAAGAAGAAAACCGTCAAAGTGGGATGTTTGAATGTGCGTGGATGTTGTGCGAATGATAAGAAAGAGATGATTGTAGATGTTATGAATGAAAAGAAGCTGGATGTCCTGGCTTTAAGTGAGACAAAGCTGAAGGGGGTAGGAGAGTTTCAGTGGGGAGAAATAAATGCGATTAGGTCAGGGGTTTCAAATAGAGTTAGAGCTAAAGAAGGAGTGGCAATAATGTTGAATAATCAGTTATGGCAGGTAAATAGGGAATACAAATGTATAAATTCAAGGATTATGTGGAGTAAAATAAAGGTTGGATGTGAAAAGTGGGTTATAGTAATTGTTTATGCACCTGGAGAAGAGAGAAGTGTAGAGGAGAGAGAGAGATTTTGGGAAATGTTGAGTGAGTGTGTGGGGAGTTTTGAACCAAGTGAGAGAGTAATTGTGGTTGGGGATCTTAATGCTAAAGTGGGTAAAAATGTTGTGGAGGGAGTAGTAGGTAAATTTGGGGTGCCAGGGGTAAATGTAAATGGGGAACCATTAATTGAGCTATGTGTAGCAAGAGGTTTGGTAATAAGTAATACATATTTTATGAAAAAGAGGATAAATAAATATACAAGGTATGATATAGCACGTAAGGAAAGTAGTTTGTTGGATTATGTATTGGTGGATAAAAGGTTGATGGGTAGGCTTTAGGATGTACATATTTATAGAGGGGCAACAGATATATCGGATCATTATTTAGTTGTAGCTACAGTTAGAGTAAAAGGTAGATGGGACAAAAAGAAAATGGCAACAGCAAGTAAGAGAGAGGTAAAAGTGTATAAACTAAGGGAGGAGGAAGTTAGGGTGAGATATAAGCAACTATTGGCAGAAAGGTGGGCTAGTGCAAGTATGAGTAGTGGGGGGGTTGAAGAGAGTTGGGATCATTTTAAAAATACAGTATTAGAATGTGGGGCAGAAGTTTGTGGCTATAGGAGGGTGGGTGCAGGAGGAAAGAGGAGTGAGTGGTGAAATGAAGAAGTAAAGGGTGTGATAAAAGAGAAAAAGGTAGCTTATGATAGATTTTTACAAAACAGAAGTGTTAATAGAACAGCAGAGTATATGGAGAGTAAAATAAATGTGAAGAGAGTGGTGAGAGAGTGCAACAGAAAAGCGGATGAAAGAATGGGAGAGGCTCTGTCAAGAAATTTTGCTGAAAACAAGAAAAAAATATTTTAGTGAGATAAACAAGGTAAGAAAGCCTAGGGAACGAATGGATTTGTCAGTTAAAAACAAAGTAGGGGAGTTAGTAGATGTGGAGCTGGAGGTATTGGGTAGATGGCGGGAATATTTTGAGGAACTTTTAAATGTCAATGAAAAAAGGGAGGCAGTAATTTCATGTACTGGCCAGGGAGGTACAACATCGTTTAGGAGTGAAGAAGAGCAGGATGTGAGTGTGGGGGAGGTGCGTGAGGCATTACGTAGAATGAAAGGGGGTAAAGCAGCTGGAACGGACGGGATCATGACAGAAATGTTAAAAGCAGGGGAGGATATAATGCTGGAGTGGTTGGTATTTTTGTTAAATAAAGGTATGAAAGAGGGGAAGGTACCTAGGGATTGGTAGAGAGCATGTATAGTTCCTTTATATAAAGGGAAGGGGGATAAAAGAGATTGTAAGAATTATAGGGGAATAAGTTTACTGAGTATACCAGGAAAAGTGTATGGCAGGGTTATTATTGAAAGAATTAGAGGTAAGACAGAGAGTAGGATTGCAGATGAGCAAGGAGGCTTTAGAGTGGGTAGGGGATGTGTAGATCAAGTGTTTACAGTGAAGCATATATGTGAAGAGTATTTAGATAAAGGTAGAGAAGTTTTTATTGTATTTATGGATTTAGAAAAGGCATATGATAGAGTGGATAGGGGATCAATGTGGCAAATGTTGCAAGTGTATGGAATAGGTAGTAAGTTACCGAATTCTGTAAAGAGTTTTTATGAGGATAGTGAGGCTCAGGGTAGGGTGTGTAGGAGAGAGGGAGATTACTTCCCGGTAAAAGTAGGTCTTAGACAGGGATGTGTAATGTCACCATGGTTGTTTAATATATTTATAGATGGGGATGTAAAATAAGTGAATGCTAGGGTGTTGGGGAGAGGGGTGGGATTAAATTATGGGGAATTAAATGCAAAATGGGAGTTGACACAGTTACTTTTTGCTGATGATACTGTGCTTATGGGAGATTCTAAAGAAAAGTTGCAAAGGTTAGTGGACGAGTTTGGGAGAGTGTGTAAAGGTAGAAAGTTGAAAGTGAACATATATAAGAGTAACGTGATGAGGGTATCAAACGATTTAAATTAATAAAAATTGGATATCACATTGGAGAGAGGGATTATGGAAGAAGTAAATGTTTTCAGATATTTGAGAGTTGACATGTCAGCGGATGGGTTTATGAAGGATGAGGTTAACCATAGAATTGATGAAGGAAAAAAGGTGAGTGGTGCGTTGAGGTATCTGTGGAGACAAAAAACGTTATCCATGGAGGCAAAGAAGGGAATGTACGAAAGTATAGTGGTACCAACACTCTTATATGGGTGTGAAGCATGGGTTGCAAATGCTGCAGCGAGGAGGAGGCTGGAGGCAGTGGAAATGTCCTGTCGAAGGGCAATGTGTGGTGTAAATATTATGCAGAAAATTCGGAATGTGGAAATTAGGAGAATGTGTGGAGTTACTAAAAGTATTTGTCAGAGGGCTGAAGAGGGGGTGTTGAGGTGGTTTGGTCATTTAGAGAGAATGGATCAAAGTAGAATGACTTGGAGAGCGTATAAATCTGTAGGGGAAGGAAGGACGGGTAGGGGTCGTCCTAGAAAAGGTTGGAGGGAGGGGGTAAAGGAGGTTTTGTGGGCGAGGGGCTTGGACTTCCAGCAAGCATGTGTGAGCGTGTTAGATAGGAGTGAATGGAGACGAATGGTTTTTAGGACCTGCGAGCTGTTGGAGTGTGAGCAGGGTAACATTTTGTGAAGGGATTCAGGGAAACCAGTTAATTGATTTAGTTGGACTTGAGTCCTGGAAATGGAAGTACAATGCCTGCACTTTAAAGGAGGGGTCTGGGATAGTGACAGCTGGGAGGGACTATTCTCAGCTGTCGTATCTGAGCTCCTCTGCAAAGACAGTGATTATGTATGAGTGTGATGAAAGTGTTGAATGATGATGAAAGTATTTTCTTTTTGGGATTTTTCTTTCTTTTTGGGTCACCCTGCCTTGGTGGGAGACGGCCAACTTGTTGAAAAAAAAAATGATGACTTTTTTAATTTAATTATATCTATAATAAAATAATTATTCAAGAATATCTCGTAGGTGTATAATATGTATCGTGCGTATATATATATATATATATATGTATATATATATATATATATATATATATATATATATATATATATATATATATTGAGAGAAGAGAGAGAAAAAGAGAGAGAGAGACAGACAGAGAGAGAGAAGAGAGAGAGAGAGAGAGAGAGAGAGAGAGAGAGAGAGAGCGAGAGAGAGAGAGAAAGAGAAGTTGCAGAGGTTGGTGGATGAGTTTGGTAGGATGTATAAAAGAAAGAAATTAAAAGTGAATATAGGAAAGAGTAAGGTGATGAGGATAAAAAAAAATTAGATAACGGAAGATTGGATATCAGATAGGAGGAAGAGAGTATGGAGGAGGTGAATGTGTTCAGATATTTGGGAGTGGATGTGTCAGCAGATGGGTCTATGAAGGATGAGGTGAATCATAGAATTAACGAGGGAAAAAAGGTGAGTGGTGCACTGAGGAGCTTGTGGAGACAGAGAACTTTATCCATGAAAGCAAAGAGGGGAATGTATGAGAGTATAGTTATACCAACACTCTTGTATGGGTGTGAGACATGGGTTGTGAATGTTGCAACAAGGAGAAGGCTGGAGGCAGTGGAGATGTCATGTCTGAGGTCAATGTGTGGTGTGAATATAATGCAGAGAATCCGTAGTTTCGGGATTGGGAGGAGGTGCGGGATTACCAAAACTATTATCAAGAGGGCTGAGGAGGGGTTATTGAGATGGTTTGGACATGTAGAGAGGGTGGATCAAAATTGAATGACTTCAATAGTGTATAAATCTGTAGAGGAGGGAAGGCGGGGTAGGGGTCAGCCTAGAAAAGGTTGGAGGGAGGGGGTAAAGGAGATTTTGTGTGCAAGGAGCGTGGACTTCCAGCAAGCGTGTGTGAGCGTGTTAGATAGGAGCGAATGGAGACAAACGGTTTTTAGGACTTGACGTGCTGTAGGAGTGTAGACAAGGTAACATTTATGAAGGGTTTCGGGGAAACCGGCAGACCGGACTTGATTCCTGGAGATGGGAAGTACAGTGCTTGCACTCTGAAGGAGGGGTGTTAATGTTGCAATTTTATAACTGCAGTTTAATCACGCCTCTGGCAAGACAGTGATGGAGTGAATGATGATGAATGTTTTTCTTTGTCGGGCCACCTTGCAGATATGCCTGGGCTACTGAGTGTGTCAGAAGATAATATATGGTGATAATGAAGATATCTTACAAAGAAATTGCTTTACAATTATCTTAATTTATTGTTACTGAGATCTTGCATACTAACTCACCATACTAACTCTTGCATACTAACTCACCACACTAACTCTTGCATAGTAACTTAGCTGTGAGGTCTATTACCAGCCCTTCAACCCCAGGATGCCACTCACAACAACAAAACCCAGGTACCTATTTAGTGCAAGGTGAATAGGAGCAGTAAGAATCAGAAGATATTTGCCCATATGTCTCTTTCTACCTACGAAGCCACTAGCGCTCAGGTGCCTATTTAGAGCTAAGTTAACAAGGCCACGTATTATAAATAGGTTCAAGACTTCACCTCACGAAGTCTAGGAGATGGAAAAGAGGTAACAGGTCATCAGTAGACTCAGATTTTTTCCTGTCTTGTGTTTGGCCTTTGACTAATTTTGGGAAGATTTAATTAACCTGTAATTATAGGTAAACGAAAACTGCTATTATCATTATTTAAGTTATTAATTTTATTATTATTATTATTATTATTATTATTATTGTTGTTATAATATTAATGATTATTATTATTATGGTTGTTATATTAATGATTATTATTATTATTATTATTATTATTATTATTATTTTTATTATTATTATAGACGGGGCAACGCTAAACTCGTAGGGTCATACAGCATTTTTTTTAATGGGAAATACTCATATTTTGTAAAAGGGTGGAATAGCTCCAATTCCTTAAATGAAGAGCCTGTCAGCAGAACCAAGGCAACACATCCCTTGAAGTGTGCCAACACATCACTGAGAATCAGCTAAGTCCCCAACACCTACACTTAATTATTTCAACATCGGCTAACTGAAGAAACACACAAGGTGTTTTTGACTGCATTAACATATATATATATATATATATATATATATATATATATATATATATATATATATATATATATATATATATATATATATATATATATATATATATATATTATATATATATATATATATATATATATATATATATATATATATATATATATATATATATATATATATATATATATATATATACCAACGCTTCAGGAAAGGACAAAGCTCGTCTCCTAGCGGTGAAGGCACCACACTCAGGAGATTTCCTTCTTGCTGTTCCCAATTCCTCTCTGGGGACTCGACTCGAACCACAGGCCATTCGGATTGGTGTTGCTCTTCGCCTAGCCGCCCCCATACTCACCGAACATAGGTGTATTTGCGGCAGGGCGACGGCTGACCAATTCGGACTTCATGGTCTAGTGTGTCACACATCAGAAGGGAAGTATGCTAGACATGAGGAGGTCAATGACATCATAAAGAGAAGCCTCGCCACAGCCCGTTGCCCAGCTCAACGGGAACCCCAAGTGCAGAGGTGTGATGGAAGTCAAAAGCGTCCTGATGGAGCCACTATGCTACCCTGGAAGGATGGTAAGCAGATATCTTGGGACTACACCTGTGCTGCCACATTGGCAGACACCTACCTGCCACACGCCTTAGCCGAAGGGGGTGGAGCTGCCAGCCACAGGGAGACCCAGAAGACCCGCAAATATGAAGACCTTCCCTCTTGCTATAACTTCATCCCAATTGGGTCGGAGACCCATGGAGCATGGGGCAAGTGTGCTCTAAAGTTTCTCAAGGAGCTGGGTGGAAAACTCATCATAGAAACCAAGGACCACAGGGCGACCAGCTTCCTCTTTCAGAGACTCAGTGTTGCGATCCAGAGGGGAAATGCCTGCAGTATTCTGGGCACGCGGCCCACTGCCGGGAGTTGGACGAAGTATTTGACATGTAGCTCTGAGTTGTTATCTATGTTGTTTTACTCCCCATTGTATTTTGTATTTTGTCTTGAAATAAAGTTTGTATAAAAAAAAAGATGGGGTGGTAGGGAAGTGGAATATTCAAATGGCTTCAGAAAGAAATCTAAATATTCTTCCTTGAAGTCTTCTTATATATATATATATATATATATATATATATATATATATATATATATATATATATATATATATATATATATATATTATATATATATATATATATATATATATATATATATATATATATATATATATATATATATATATATATATATATTGTGTATATATATATATATATATATGTATATATATATATATATATATATATTTCAACAAGTCGGCCGTCTCCCACCGAGGCAGGGTGACCCAAAAGAAAGAAAATCTACAAAAGAAAATACTTTCATCATCATTCAACACTTTCACCACACTCATACATAATCACTGTCTTTGCAGAGGAGCTCAGATACGACAGCTGAGAAAAGTCCCTCCCAGCTGTCACTATCTCAGACCCCTCCTTTAAAGTGCAGGCATTGTACTTCCCATTTCCAGGACTCAAGTCCAACTAAATCAATTAACTGGTTTCCCTGAATCCCTTCACAAAATGTTACCCTGCTCACACTCCAACAGATCGTTATGTCCCAAAACCATACGTCTCCAGTCACTCCTATCTAACACGCTCACACATGCTTGCTGGAAGTCCAAGCCCTCGCCCACAAAACCTCCTTTACCCCTTCCTCCAACCTTTTCTAGGACGACCCCTACCCCGCTTCCTTCCCTACAGATTTATACGCTCTCCAAGTCATTCTACTTTGATCCATTCTCTCTAAATGACCAAACCACCTCAACAACCCCTCTTCATCCCTCTGACAAATACTTTTAGTAACTCCACACCTTCTCCTAATTTCCACATTCCGAATTTTCTGCATAATATTTACACCACACATTGCCCTTAGACAGGACATCTCCACTGCCTCCAGCCTCCTCCTCGCTGCAGCATTTGCAACCCATGCTTCACACCCATATAAGAGTGTTGGTACCACTATACTTTCGTACATTCCCTTCTTTGCCTCCATGGATAACGTTTTTGTCTCCACAGATACCTCAATGCACCATTCACCTTTTTTCCTTCATCAATTCTATGGTTAACCTCATCCTTCATAAACCCATCCGCTGACACGTCAACTCCCATATATCTGAAAACCTTTACTTCTTCCATAATTCCTCTCTCCAGTGTGATATCCATTTTTTCTTTATTTAAATTGTTTGATACCCTCATCACCTTACTCTTATCTATGTTCACTTTCAACTTTCTACCTTTACACACTCTCCCAAACTCGTCCACTAACCTTTGCAACTTTTCTTTAGAATCTCCCATAAGCACAGTATCATCAGCAAAAGTATATAAAAATATATATATATAATATATATATATATATATATATATATATATATACTAATATAAAATATATAACAATTGAAAATATGAACAAAAATTTGATGAATTTTCGAGAAGCAGACAAAAGCTTTTGTTTATATCTCGTCAAATATTAAATATAACTTTGCCCGTGGCTGCAAAACCTTTTTAATTAACTCTCGACAAACTGCTTGCTACGAGTTCACTCTTATTTGACTTTCTCGGTAAAGGCTCAGCGGTGTATAACATTCAACATTCATTCCGTGATAAAGCATTGACTTGTTCACATCTGGAGCTTTTACATTCTTAATGCTGAGAGAAGAGCTCTTGTTCCAAGAGACTGTAGCTGCCCTCCCACGCCTCACACCCGATACTCTCCCAGGGAAAGAAGAGGAAAATTACTAAGCGTTAAAGATGGAGACAAAAACACAAAGAGAGAACGAGAGGGCATAAGAAACGTGAAGGAAATTAAAAGTAAACAAAGCTAAGAGTAAATTGATGGGGTAATTAAAGGAATTAGGTAAGGAAAAATTGGGTATCAGACTGGAGGAAGGAAATATGAAAGAAGTTAATGTGTTCAGATATTTGGGAGTTAACGTGTCAATGGATGGGTATATGAAGGGCGAGGTAAACCTTAGAATTATGGGGCACGTAAGTTCTCCCGTCTTCTAATAACATGTTTATTTTTCAACTATAATCTACCATGTCCATAATTACTATTATCGCGTTTGCTTTGTCTATTTCTTTCCCTAATTCATGGTATAACTTAACAAATCTTTAATGACAATTGTGTTGCAGAGGTGTGAGCAAAGTAGTTATGGACAAGGTAGATTATAGTGGAAAAAAAACATGTTATTAGAAGAAGGGGGAACTTACGTGCCTCTTAATAATGAGAAAAAGGTGGGTGGTGCATTGAGGTTTCTGTGGAGACGAAGAATTATCCATGGCGGCAAAGAAGGTGTTAGGGAATTGGAAATCCTAAGATAATGAACTGTAATTAAGCAACTTAACTTATTGATGACGCCACGACTTCGCAGCCGTCCCCGACGTCGTTATAGAGGAGTCATCCTTTCCATCCCCTTGGGCTGTCAAATAAAAGGTATTAATGTAACTATAATTGCCCCAGAGGAGCGTATTTCATGTCTTCAGTCATTTAATGGACTGAAATAAATTCCTCACTTGTTTGGACTTAAAAGTCCACGCATAACCGCCGTCTAAATAGGACAGTTTCAAACTTCTCCTGACTACAAGAACTGCGCAGTCCCCCTGTGTCAACAAGAATTTGAAACCTACCTTGCTCGTTGTAACGTGACCAATGGTGTTGGCTCCACTATACACAGCGGCAAATGCTGTCTTGATTGTAGAACATCGCTGATGAGTCACCGCTGTTCGATAGTACACTCGCGATTGTCTCTGTAATGTACCGCTATTTTATGATTAATTATCACTAAACGCGCTGGAACAGAGTTCTTATCCGATTTCCCGGAGTTAGTGGAAATTGATAGAGATCGGATGTGCACGACAAATGTTCCTTTGTTAGGTCAAATTAAGCACCCGCGAGCCCTCCCTCTTTGGTTGGTTAGTTCAATCTGACGCCCACTTTTCCGCCCCTGCTGGTTTGCCCTGTTTCGCTGACTTCAGCTCAATTTCCCACTTGCTAAACTCTGCAACAATTTGCAGTTCAAATGCTTGTGTTCTTTAATAATTTCGATCACTGAGAGCACATGATTGTAAGGTCAAGTGTAGAAATTGATACAGCAGTTTTCTTAAACTTTCCTGCTATGGCAAAGGGTCCCATTGATCTCAAATGTCTATCACTCATTAATTCACACTCCTTGCAACACTGGTCAGCCATCACGTGACTTCCTGGCTTCCTGGGTCCGTTCATCTGTTACAAATCAAGTTGTTGACTAGCTAGCCAGACGCCGTCTGGCCCTTTCTAAGGGCTGGGCCCTTGAAAGGGCTGAAGGCTGAAAGGGCTGAAAGGGCTGATATCCCCCTCTTTTGGAGAATTTTCTCCACAGAAGGGAATGTATGAGAATATAGTAATACCAATAGTTGCTCCCCAGCCTTGGTGGTGCACGGGTGAACTCTGTCGTCCCCCTGGTGGAGGTTTGATAAAATTTTATTTTCACCACAATGGCAGACACTTACCGGCGTCATGTCAACACTGTCTGCATGTATTTTATCAAAGGTGCTGTGTATCCTGACAATGCCGAGGTCCTCTTGCCATTGATTATATGGGACACCTTCGAAATCCAGAATGAGGCCTTATATGGTATTTCCCTGAATGGGGCCGCCAGATTTTTCTTCAAGTTTAACTCCACCGGAGTGTATGAAGCAATGGTGGACAAGTTTCAAGAGCAGAATATAGTCATCAATTCGGGATTGTAGTTGCATATGCGTGATGTGTTGGCACATTACTCCTGGATTCGTGTGAAGAATATCCCTTTTGAAGCAGATGAATTAGATGTTTGGCGAGTGTTCGGCTAGTATGGGACAATCCACGTAGCCAATGTTGGTCGGTGGCAGCAGGGTGTTTACGCTGGGATGCCAGAGGGATCATACTCCCCAAAATGACATTGAGGAGGCCTATCCCGTCATACGTCCCAATGCAAGAGTTTCGTACCCATGTGTACGTCTCGAATGCCAGACAGGTAAGGAAGTGCCGGCTCTGTGGTGCCCCTGGGCATGTGGCGGCTTCGTTTGATCGGCACAGGGAGCGGCAACCTGGACGTCGAGATGATGGGGTATCTCATTCTGAGGTGGATCCGAGCGAGAAGTCCAAGACGAGTGTAATGCCGGATGTGGATACAGTTCTTGATACTGAGGGTGTCCCTCGGAGTTGGAGTGAGGCTGTTGATGCTGCTGAGGAGGCCGTCCAGACTTTAACCCCAGCGCTGCAGGATGGGGCAAAGGATTGTTCTCAGGTTGACATGGTGGGTGACTTGATGGAGGTGGTCTCTGAGTTGCCGAGGCCCTGTTTCAAGGACATCTAGAGCCTCCTTGAGAGCCCGTCACTGGCGGGTGGGTGCTTTGGGTCTGGAAGAGGAATCATCTGGTGGTTCGGTGAGCCCTGAGTGTGAGATTGGTCCGGTGGAGGACTTTGTTGACTCTATGTCTGAGGTGGTGGCTGAGGTGGAGGTGCATAGGGAGGAGGGATATGGAATGTGTGGGAGCATCCCGCAAGTAGCCCAGTGGGGCTGCTGAGGATGATGTAATAACCCCGGGCCAAAGGTCACGTAAAATGGCCTGGAAGGATGTAGTTAAGGGGAAGAAGATTGTGACCCAAGGGAGGAATGGTGGAGCAGGGGTGATAGGAGGTCGAGGGAATAGTGGGGCCTCTGTGCCAGGTGTGATAGGATCTGTGCGCCATAGTGGCAAACTCCCATTGACCTTTTCAGGTGTTTCAACATGAATGTTAATGACCTCCGGGCTGAAGTTCGGAGGAGATGGGTTGAGGTGACGCTCAGATGGTTGAATGTCGATGTATGCTTTCTCCAAGAGCATAATTATAGGTGTGGTAGGGATCTGTGTTTGACAGGATATAAGTGTTATACCGGGAGTTCGGATAATTTCAAGGGTGGGGTGATGGTGGGTATTCGTGAGACTAGCCCTTTCAAGTTAAAAGCCTGAGAAGAGGGGGGTGGTGGTAGGATAGTAAGGGTAGAAGGGGAGTGGGGTGATATACAGATTTGTTTTATTGGTGTATATATGCCGGCGACATCCAATCGGCGCGTTAAGGATGAGTTTGTTCATGATGATTTAGTTTATGCGTTGGGGGTTTACCGATTGTTACGATAATCGCCGGGGATTGGAATTGCATTATTAGAGGAAAGGATGTGGAACCTCGGGGGGCGGGTTGCATGTTGCAGAGCTTGAGGGAGGTGATGCGGGCGGTTAGGATGGAGGATGTGGTCAGGGGTGGTGGGTGGCGTGTGGACCACACTTATATTAAAAAGAGTTATGCGGCTTGGCTGGACCAGGTATATTTATCAGGGGTGGTTCAGATAGGTGAGGTAACATGTCAGGATTTTGGTTTCTCCGACCATAGGGGTGTGTTGGTGGAGATGGGTTGGGTTGGGGCGGTGAAGATATATCCCGGTTATTAGAAATTAAATGTGAGGTTGTTGCAGGGAGGTTTTTGTGGATTGGTGGGGACGTGTATGGAACGTGGGGAGGGGGATAAGTGATATTGTGGAATGGTGGACTGTGTGTGCTAAAGTGGCGATAAAGGACTTTTATCGGCGACTGGGTGGAGAAGATGCGAGGCAACAGAAGGGAATGTTGAGGTACCTAGAGGAGCAGTTGAGGAATTGTTATGAGGGTGGGGGGAGGTCTCTGCTAGTTGAAATTAATCATCTGCGGTCGCAACTGAGGGTGTTGCAAAATGAAAATTTTCATGCTCTGCGGGTATGTGGGGGATTAGAGGAAGTTTTATGGGGGACAAACCCTTTGCATGGTTTTGGTTTAGGCATCTAAAGTTGCCTCCTAGGGTACGTGAGATTGGGTATCGTTTTCTACATGGTATTTTGGCGTCAAGGGATCAGCTTTTTGTGATGGGACTAGCAGATGATGGGTATTGTCAACACTGTGGCCTTTGGGATACAGCTTTCCATGTTGTATATTTTTGTGGGGGTCTGGGGAGGGAGTGGGAATGGTTTATAGGGGTAATACGGGGCGTGGGGAGGGGGTGTTAAGATGTTTAAGTCTGGATGTGGTGGGTGCCCGGAGGATATGCGGCGTGCCGTCATGTATTTGGTTATGGATTTTATTTATGTGTCATGGAGTATGAGAGAGGTTAGGAGTGATGCTAGGATTAGGGCTTTAGCAGCAAGATTTTATAGAACTAAGTGTAGCAATCAGGAGTTGTATGGGAGGGTGTGGGATAGGTTTTTTCTGTAGGATATAGGCTTTTAACAATGGGGCCGTTACTAGGTTAACTCCAAGTTATAGGTTTTCCAGGGATTTCCAGATCCTTTGCTTCACCTACTAGGTAGGTTTTCTAAGTTTCTTTTGGTACAAAATTATAAATTTTTACATTAACATAAATGAAAAAAATATATCTTTAAACGTATAAGAGAAAATTTTAGAAAGGACTTATTTTTAAATGAGTTCTTGCTAATTGGCCAGTTTTACCTAATCGGCACCACACACACACACACACACACAATATATATATATATATATATATATATATATATATATATATATATATATATATATATATATATATATATATATATATATATATATATATATATATAACAAGATCTACATGATGAAAGATAAACAAATTATTATCTTTTACATTATCAAAGCCAAGATGAATAAATTTGGGATAACTACAGTCAGCTGAGGTGTTATTGTAATTCACGGGCAAATTATGATATGAAAATATTTCTCCAGCGAGTGGAACTGATGATGTCAATGATGGTGGCACTGGGGGCACTGATGGTGGCATTTGGGGCACTGATGGTGGCACTGGTGTTATTGATGGTGGCACTGATGGTGGCACTGGCGCTGATGGTGTCACTGATGGTGGCACTGATGGTGGCAATGGTGTCGCTGATGGTGGCACTGATGGTGGCAATAGTGACTGATTGTGGCACTGTATATGATAGTGGCACTGATTGTGGCATTGTTATCACTGATGTCACTGATGGTGGCACTGATAGTGGCACTGACGGTAACACTTGTGTCACTGATGGTTGTACGGAAGTTGGCATTGATTATGGTAGTGATGGCACTGATGTTGGCACTGATGGTGTTACTGATGTTGGCGTTGATAATATCACTGATGGTATCACTGATATTGGCACTGATTGTGTCACTGATGGTGGCACTGATGGTGTCACTGGTGTTACTGATGACGGCAATAGTGTCACTGATGGTGGCACTGATGGTAACACTAATAATGGAACTGATGACACTGGTGGTGTCACTGTTGTCACTGATGGTGTCAGTGATGGTGGCACTGGTGTCATTGATGGTAGAACTGGTGTCACTGATGGTGGCACTGATGTCACTGACGGTGGCACTGATGTTGGCACTGGTGTCACTGATGGATCCATTAGTGTCACTGATGGTAGCACTGATGTTGACACTGGTGTCACTGATGGTGGCACTGATGTTCGCACAGGTGTGACTGATGGTGGCACTGGTGTCACTGATAGGACTGATAGTGGCACTTATGTGACTGATGGTGGCACTGATGTGACTGATAGTGGCACTGATGTGACTGATGGTGGCACTGATGTGACTGATGGTGATACTGAAGTGACTGATGGTGGCAGTGATGTGACTGATGGTGGCAATGGTGGCACTGATGGTGGCACTGATGGTGGCACTGAGCCCGCCATAACGCGTGCAGGTAATTACTGGTTGTTATCGTAATGTAACAGACGTCACGCTCAAGTTGTGGTGGTGGTGGTGATGGTGGTGTTGGTGGTGGTATTGGTGTTGTTGTTGGTGGTGTTGGTGGTGGGGGTTTTGGTGGTGTTGTTGTTGGTGGTGTTGGTATTGGTGGTGGTGTTGTTGGTGGTGGTTGTGTTGGTGGTGTTGGTGGTGCTGGTGTTGGTGGTGTTGGTGGTGCTGGTGTTGGTGGTGCTGGTGATGGTGGTGTGTTGTTCGTGGTGTTGGTGATGGTGGTGTTGGTGTTGTTGTTGGTGTTGGCGTTGGTGGTGGTGTTAGTGGTGGTGGTGGTGGTGATGGTGTTGTTGCTGGTGGTGTTGGTGGTGGTGTTGGTGTTGATGGTGTTCTTGGAGTTGTTGGTAATGGTGTTGGTGGTGTTGCTGGTGGTGATAGTGGTGGAGGTGTACTTGTTGTTGGTGGTGATGGTAGTGGTGGTGGTGGTGGTGGTGGTGTTGGTAGTGGTGTTGGTGTTGGTATTGGTGGTGGTGTTGGTGTTGTTGGTAATGGTAGTGGTGGTGTTGTTGGTAATGGTAGTGGTGGTGTTGCTGGTGGTGATGGTGGTGTTGTTGTTGTTGTGGTGGTGGTGTTGGTGTTGTTGTTGTTGTTGTGTGGTGGTGGTGGTAGTGGTGTTGGTGGTAGTTAGTGGTGGTGGTGTTTGTGGTGGTGTTGGTGTTGGAGGAGTTGGTGGTGTTGATGGTATTGGTTGTGTTGGTGGTGGTGGAGGTGGTGGTGATGGTGGTGGTGGAGGTGGTGGTGGAGGTTGTGGTGTATTGCGACCCCAGAATTGGGCCCCAATGTATATATTTTATGTATATTTCCATTTTCTATAATTTTATATTGCTGATATTCTCGATAATAGCTAAATCGTTAATATCTTGCTTTATATTATTATTTGACCTATTTGACTATTATTTGACATTATTTTACTTAGCTATGTTTATTAGGTAGGATGTAACATTATAAATTATGCTCATGTTTGTAGTAGCTGCCCTGGAGTTGGCAAACTACCGATTATGACACTAGGCTTGTTGCTGGGAGGGAGTCACGTGATTCCACCTGAGGTGGGTGGCTGCTGCTCCTTCCTCGAGAGCACTACACAGCTGGACATCGTTGAGACAACACCTCTCTCCTGTCCCTGCTTGTTTTCTCGCCATTTAGACTCTGTTTGGGTAGAGTATGTGTTCGGTGGTGAGACGAAACATACTTCTCAGGACTCTGTGTAACTCTGTTCACAGAGGATAGACTAAACAGTGATTTTCGACGTTTTTCTGGGTTGTGTGTCACATTGACACTCTTTGATAACTCAGGTCTCTTGCTACAGCTCCTGACCTAATTCGATAAGGCATCTGTGCACCGCCACAGTTTGGGATTGTTTACGCTGAAACTAGCTTCAGTAGAAAGGGAGTTTTGTGACTGTTTTGGAGGATCTATTGATGGTCCCCAGTTAGGGTCGATTTTCTATCTCCTGGTTCCTGACGCTGTGTTGCTGTTGCCTGTTATATTGCTGTTATGCGAATTGGTCATTTTACTGGTCAATCAAGCTGTTCTGATTGTTAGTTTGTTAGAGAAGCTAGCTTATGAGAAGTTCAGTCGGACACTGGTTGAGTCGAGTCTTAAGAGTTACCTGGAGATCACTCATACACACATATATTCTAATTTGCATATATCTGTATTATTGTACTTACTGACATTATACCTGATGGTACTTTAGAGTCATTTGGATTTATGTGCCCTCAGCACAGCCTTGTATATGAGAGCAGTGTAGGAGCTAACCTCAATTAACCTCCTAATTCATAACTTAATAAACATCCTGATCATTTTTTTTTTTTTTTTTTTAACACATCGGCCGATTCCCACCAAGGCAGGGTGGCCCGAAAAAGAAAAACTTTCATCATCATTCACTCCATCACTGTCTTGCCAGAAGGGTGCTTTACACTACAGTTATAAAACTGCAACATTAACACCCCTCCTTCAGAGTGCCGGCACTGTACTTCCCATCTCCAGAACTCAAGTCCGGCCTGCCGGTTTCCTGAATCCCTTCATAAATGTTACTTTGCTCACACTCCAACAGCACGTCAAGTATTAAAACCATATGCCTCCATTCACTCCTATCAAATACGCTCACACATGCTTGCTGGAAGTCCAAGCCCTCGCACACAAAACTTCCTTTACCCCTCCCTCCAACCTTTCCTAGGCCGACCCCTACCCCGCCTTCCCTCCACTACAGATTTATACACTCCGAAGTCACTCTGTCTCGTTCCATTCTCTCTACATGTCCAAACCACCTCAACAACCTCCTCAGCTCTCTGAACAATCGTTTTGGTAATCCCGCACCTCCTCCTAATTTCCAAACTCCGAATTCTCTGCATTATATTCACACCACACATTGACCTCAGACATGACATCTCCACTGCCTCCAGCCTTCTCCTCGTTGCAACATTCATCACCCATGCTTCACACCCATATAAGAGCGTTGGTATAACTATACTCTCATACATTCCCTTTTACTTCCATGGACAAGGTTCTTTGTCTCCACAGACTCGAAGTGCTCCACTCACCCTTTTCCCTCATCAATTCTATGATTCACCTCATCCTTCATAGACCCATCCGCCGACATGTCCACTCCCAAATATCTGAATACATTCACCTCCTCCATACTCTCCCCCTCCAATCTGATATCCAATCTTTCGTCACCTATTCTTTTGTTATCCTCATCACCTTACTCTTTCCTATATTCACTTTCAATTTTCTTCTTTACACACCCTACCAAATTCATCCACCAACCTCTGCAGCTTCTCTTCAGAATCTCCCAAGCACAGTGTCATCAGCAAAAGCAACTGTGACAACTCCCACTTTGTATTTGCTTCTTTATCTTTTAGCCCAACACCTCTTGCCAAGACCCTCGCATTCACTTCTCTTACAACCCCATCTATAAATATATTGAACAACCACGGTGACATCACACATCCTTGTCTAAGGCCCACTTTTACTGGGAAATAGTCCCCTTCCCTCCTACACACTCTAACCTGAGCCTCACTATCCTCATAAAACTCTTCACTGCTTTCAGTAACCTTCCTCCTATTCCATACACCTGCAACATCTGCCACATTGCCCCCTATCTACCCTATCATACGCCTTTTCCAAATCCATAAATGCCACAAAAACATCTTTACCCTTATCCAAATACTGTTCACCTATATGTTTCACTGTAAACACTTGGTCTACACACCCCTACCTTTCCTAAAGCCCCCTTGTTCATCTGCTATCCTGCTTTCTGTTTTACTCTTAATTCTTTCAATAATAACTCTACCATACACTTTACCAGGTACACTCAACAGACTTATTCCCTATAATTTTTGCACTTCTTTTGTCCCTTTGCCTTTATACAAAGGAACAATACACGCTCTCTGCCAATCCCTAGGTACCTTACCCTCTTCCATACATTTATTAAATAATAGCACCAACCACTCCAAAATTATATCCCCACCTGCTTTTAACATTTCTATCTTTATCCCATCAATCCCAGCTGCCTTACCCCTTTCATTCTACCCACTGCCTCACGAACTTCCCCTACACCCACAACTGGCTCTTCCACACTCCTACAAGATGTTATTCCTCCTTGCCCTACACACGAAATCACAGCTTCCCTGTCTTCATCAACATTTAACAAATCCTCAAAATATTCTCTCCATCTTCCTGATACCTCTAACTCTCCATTTAATAACTTCCTCTCCTATTTTTAACTGTCAAATCCATTTGTTCTCTAGGCTTCCTCAACTTATTAATCTCATTCCAAAACTTTTTCTTATTTTCAACAAAATATGCTGATAACATCTCACCCACTCTCTCATCTGCTCTCTTTTTACATTGCTTCACCACTCTTTAACCTCTCTTTTCTCTCCATATACTCTTCCCTCCTTGCATCACTTCTACTTTGTAAAACCTCTCATATGCTAACTTTTTCTCCCTTACTACTCTCTTTACATCATCATTCCACCAATCGCTCCTCTTCCCTCCTGCACCCACTGCCTGTAACCACAAACTTCTGCTGAACACTCTAACACTACATTTTTAAATCTACCCCATACATTTTCGACCCCATTGCCTACACTCACTAGCCCATCTATCCTCCAATAGTTGTTTATATCTTACCCTAACTGCCTCCTCTTTAGTTTATAAACCTTCACCTCTCTTTACTTACTGATTCTATTTTCCTTGTATCCCATCTACCTTTTACTCCCACTGTAGCTATAACTAAAAAGTGATCTGATATATCTGTAGCCCCTCTATAAACATGTACATCCTGAAGTCTACTCAACAGTCTTTTATCTACCAATACATAGTCCAACAAACTACTGTCATTACGCCCTACATCATATCTTGTATACTTATTTATCCTCTTTTTCTTAAAATATGTATTACCTATAACTAAACCCCTTTCTATACAAAGTTCAATCAAAGGGCTCCCATTATCATTTACACCTGGCACCCCAAACTTACCTACTACACCCTCTCTGCATGTTTCTCCCACTTTAGCATTTAGGTCCCCTACCACAATTACTTCTCATTTGGTTCAAAAGTTCCTATACATTCGCTTAACATCTCCCAAAATCTCTCTCTCCTCTACACTCCTCTCTTCTCCAGGTGCATACACGCTTATTATGACCCACTTTTCGCATCCGACCCTTATTTTAATCCACATAATCCTTGAATTTACACATTTATATTCCTCTTTTCCTTCCATAACTGATCCTTCAACATTATTGCTACCCTTCCTTAGCTCTAACTCTCTCAGATACTCCTGACTTAATCCCATTTATTTCTCCCCACTGAAACTCGCCTCACCCCTTCAGCTTTGTTTCGCTTTAGGGCCAGGACATCCAACTTCTTTTCATTCATAACATCGGCAATCATCTCTTTCTTATCATCCGCACTACATCCACGCACATTCAGAAAACCCCAATTTTATAAAGTTTTTCTTCTTCTCGTTTTTAGTAGATTTGTACAGGAGAAGGGGTTACTAGCCCATTGCTCCCGGGATCTTAGTCGCCTCATACGACACGCATGGCTTACGGAGGAAAGATTCTTTTCCACTTCCCATGGACAATAGAGAAAATAAAAAGAACAAGAGCTATTAAGAAAAAGAAGAAAAACCTAGATGTGTGATGTATATATATGCATGTGTATGCCAGTGTAGTGTGACCTAAAGTGTAAGTAGAAGTAGCTAGATATACCTGTTATCCAGCGTGTTTATGAGACAGAAAAAAAAACACCAGCAATCCTACCATCATGTAAAACAGTTTCAGGGTTT
>WNWK01004946.1:0-129799 GCA_009830355.1 Cherax destructor
CACTTATCCAGGTCTGGGGTGGGGGCACTGGCAACTGCAGTGGAGGGAGCTGTTAGGGCTTTAAACTAGAAATAGTTAGTGGTATGGGTTTTGGGGGAAAACAGAGAAGTCCCAGTGTAGTAATATTATAAGTTGTAGGAGAACTAGTAATAGGCAGAATAAGGTGGATAGTGGAAAGCTAGTGACACTAGATGACAAGGACAGTAATAGGTATAGTGGAAAACAGAGATGAGCAGGAAGGGTAAAGAGAAAGGAGGGTCTCTAAATATATATTACACCAATAGTCGTAGTGCTAGGAATAAGATGGACGAGTTGAGATTAGTTGCAAGTACGGGTAATATTGATGTTTTTGCAATAACTGAGACATGGTTTAATATGAAAATCGGGACTTGCCTGCCGAATGTCACATTCAGGGTTTTAAATTGTTCCAAGTAGACAGAAGTATCGGGAAAGGGGTGGGGTGGCACTCTATGTCCGTGATCATTTAAATTGTTGCATAAAAACGGGTATAAAGTCTGAATTAACACATACAGAGTCTGTCTGGATAGAATTTTCAGAGGGGTGTGAAAAATTGATTTTAGGCGTGATTTACCGTCCTCCAAACTTAGATAGGGAACAAGGGAGACTACTTTGGGAGGAAATTGTTAAGGCCACAAGACACGATAACGTAGTAATTTAGGGACTTTAACTTTAGTCAGATTGATTGGAATTTCATGACAGGGAATTTAGAATCTAACGACTTTTTAGAAGTAGTTCAGGATTGCTTTTTGAAGCAGTTTGTAACAGAACCTACAAGGGGAAATAACCTACTTGACTTGGTTCTGGCAAGCAAGGAAACCCTTGTTAATAATTTAGAAATTACAGAGGAACTCGGCTCAAGCGACCACAAGTCAATTACCTTTAGCATTGAATGGATGTATGATAGTAGGGATAATTCAGTAATGGTCCCAGATTTTCGCTTAGCAGATTATAATGGACTTAGAGAACACTTATCAACTGTGGACTGGGGTGAAGAAGAGAGGTATCAATATGACAGTTTTCTTAACACTATACAGGCTGCCCAAAGAACATTTATCCCGTATAAAGAAATTAGATCAAGTAGAAATGACCCAAAATGGATGAATAATAGGCTCAAATATCTTTAGGGCAGAAGAAAGGAATTTATAGGCGCATAAAAAGAGGTGAGGGTCATCTTATAAATCAGTATACTGACATTAAGAGGGACGTTAAAAAGGGAATAAGAAAAGCTAAACGGGACTATGAAATTAAAGTTGCTAGGAATTCAAAAACTAACCCAAAAAGTTTTTTCCAGGTTTATAGAACAAAAGTTAGGGATAAGATAGGTCCCCTTAAAAATAACTTTGGGCATCTTACTGACAAGGAGAATGATATGTGCTCTATTTTTAATAATTATTTTCTCGGTTTTCACACAGGAAGACATTAATAATATCCCAGTAATTAATTTTTACAGAGGCCCAGAAGAAGATAAATTATGTAATATCACAGTCACTAGCGAAATGATTATGAAACAGCTGGACCGACTGAAACAAAATAAATCGCCGGGTCCTGATGAGCTTTTTGCAAGGGTTCTTATGAATGCAAAATGGAACTCTGTGAACCAATATCTAACATTTTTAATTTATCTCTTCAAACAGGTGTAGTGTCTGATATGTGGAAGATGGCTAATGTAATTCCTATTTTTAAAGCAGGGGACAAGTCACTACCGTCAAACTACCGCCCAATAAGCCTGACCTCAATTGTAGGCAAATTACTAGAGTCAATTATAGCTGATATTATTAGAAGCCATCTAGATAACCATAATTTGATTAATGATACCCAGCATGGATTCACGAGGGGCCGTTCCTGCCTATCTAATTTATTAACCTTCTTCAGTAAAGCTTTTGAGGCTGTTGATCACGATAAAGAATTCGATATTGTTTATTTAGACTTTAGTAAGGCTTTTGATAGAGTACCGCACCAGAGACTGTTAAAGAAAGTGGCAGCTCATGGCATTGGGGGAAAAGTGCTGTCATGGATCGAGTCATGGCTCACCAATAGGAAGCAGAGAGTGTGCATAAATGGGGTTAAATCCGAATGGGGACTTGTAACAAGTGGTGTTCCACAGGGATCAGTCTTAGGCCCATTGTTATTTATAATATATATCAATGACCTTGATGAGGGAATTACTAGTGATATGAGCAAATTCGCCGACGACACGAAGATAGGTAGGATAATTGATTCAAACATAGATGTCATAGAACTTCAGGAAGATTTAGACAAACTTAATTCGTGGTCAGAAAAGTGGCAGATGCAGTTCAATGTAGATAAATGCAAGGTTCTGAAGCTCGGGAGTGTCCATAACCCAAGCACTTATAAGTTAAATAACGTAGAACTTAGCCATACAGATTGCAGAAGGACTTGGGGGTGATGGTAAGCAGCAACCTTAAACCAAGACAGCAATGCCTAAGCGTACGTAATAAGGCAAATAGATTACTGGGATTTATATCAAGAAGTGTTAGCAACAGAAGTCCAGAGGTTATATTACAGCTTTATACATCATTAGTAAGGCCTCACCTAGATTACGCAGCTCAGTTCTGGTCTCCATATTACAGAATGGACATAAATTCGTTAGAAAACATTCAGCGTAGAATGACTAAATTAATACATAGCATTAGAAATCTTCCTTACGAAGAAAGATTGAAGACCCTAAAATTACATTCACTTGTAAGACGTAGAATGAGGGGAGACATGATCGAGGTATACAAGTGGAAAATGGGTATTAACAAAGGGGATATAAATAAGGTCTTGAGGATATCTCTCCAAGAGAGAACCCGCAATAATGGATTCAAGTTAGATAAGTTTAGATTTAGAAAGGATATAGGAAAGTATTGGTTTGGAAATAGGGTAGTTGATGAGTGGAACAGTCTGCCTAGTAGGGTTATTGAAGCTAGGACCTTGGGTAGTTTCAAATTTAGGTTGGATAAATTCATGAGTGAGAGGGGTTGGATTTGAGTGGGACTCGCGCATGAGTGGGTAGAATTGTCAAAGCTTATTTCTTGGGTAGCATTGAAGATTGGGTTGAGCAAATATTCTGTTAGTGGGACGGATTGTGAAGGACCTGCCTAGTATGGGCCAACAGGCCTGCTGCAGTGTTCCTCCTTTCTTATGTTCTTATGTTCTTATAAATTCCTTTCTGCCCTAAAATGATTACTTATATCTATGCAAATATTATTTGTTATATGTCATAGAAATATCCTGTAGTGTTTCTTCAAGGTTGAACTGTGGATGTTCACACTGTGGTAGTGAGTGCTGGTGGGAACATTATGGTAGTGAGTGCTGGTGGGAACATTGTGGCAGTGAGTGCTGGTGGGAACATTGTGGTAGTGAGTGCTGATGGGAACATTGTGGCAGTGAGTGGTGGTGGGAACATTGTGGCAGTGAGTGCTGATGGGAACATTATGGCAGTGAGTGGTGGTGGGAACATTGTGGCAGTGAGTGCTGGTGGGAACATTGTGGTAGTGAGTGCTGATGGGAACATTGTGGCAGTGAGTGCTGGTGGGAACATTGTGGTAGTGAGTGTTGGTGGGAACATTGTGGTAGTGAGTGCTGGTGGGAACGTTGTGGCAGTGAGTGCTGGTGGGAACATTGTGGTAGTGAGTGCTGGTGGGAACATTGTGGTAGTGAGTGCTGGTGGGAACATTGTGGCAGTGAGTGCTGGTGGGAACATTGTGGTAGTGAGTGCTGGTGGGAACATTGTGGTAGTGAGTGCTGGTGGGAACATTGTGGTAGTGAGTGCTGGTGGGAACGTTATGGCAGTGAGTGCTGGTGGGAACATTGTGGTAGTGAGTGCTGGTGGGAACGTTGTGGCAGTGAGTACTGGTGGGAACATTGTGGTAGTGAGTGCTGGTGGGAACATTGTGGTAGTGAGTGCTGGTGGGAACCTTGTGGCAGTGAGTGCTGGTGGGAACATTGTGGTAGTGAGTGCTGGTGGGAACATTGTGGTAGTGAGTGCTGGTGGGAACATTGTGGTAGTGAGTGTTGGTGGGAACATTGTGGTAGTGAGTGCTGGTGGGAACGTTGTGGCAGTGAGTGCTGGTGGGAACATTGTGGTAGTGAGTGCTGGTGGGAACATTGTGGTAGTGAGTGCTGGTGGGAACATTGTGGCAGTGAGTGCTGGTGGGAACATTGTGGTAGTGAGTGCTGGTGGGAACATTGTGGTAGTGAGTGCTGGTGGGAACATTGTGGTAGTGAGTGCTGGTGGGAACATTGTGGTAGTGAGTGCTGGTGGGAACATTGTTGTAGTGAGTGCTGGTGGGAACATTGTGGCATTGAGTGCTGGTGGGAACATTGTGGTAGTGAGTGCTGGTGGGAACATTGTGGCAGTGAGTGTTGGTGGGAACATTGTGGTAGTGAGTGCTGGTGGGAACATTGTGGTAGTGAGTGCTGGTGGGAACATTGTGGCAGTGAGTGCTGGTGGGAACATTGTGGTAGTGAGTGCTGGTGGGAACATTGTGGTAGTGAGTGCTGGTGGGAACATTGTGGTAGTGAATGGTGGTGGGAACATTGTGGTAGTGAGTGCTGGTGGGAACATTGTGGTAGTGAGTGTTGGTGGGAACATTGTGGTAGTGAGTGCTGGTGGGAACATTGTGGTAGTGAGTGCTGGTGGGAACATTGTGGTAGTGAGTGCTGGTGGGAACATTGTGGTAGTGAGTGCTGGTGGGAACATTGTGGTAGTGAGTGCTGGTGGGAACATTGTGGTAGTGAGTGCTGGTGGGAACATTGTGGTAGTGAGTGCTGGTGGGAACATTGTGGTAGTGAGTGCTGGTGGGAACATTGTGGTAGTGAGTGCTGGTGGGAACATTGTGGCAGTGAGTGCTGGTGGGAACATTGTAGTGAGTGCTGGTGGGAACATTGTAGTGAGTGCTTGTTACAAAATGACACGATATCTATTAATAATAGATATCTCCAGTGAACATTAGAAAGGAAAGCCCTTCTAGCATCCAGCCTGTTACTGGGCTTTTGCAACAAAGTCAGTATCCTGGTTCAGTTATCCGACATATTATATAGCTTAAGAGGATTGCAACTGATAGGGTACTAACCAACCAGATATATTTAAAATGTTTATTATCAAAGTGGGAAAATCTAGGGTAGCAAAGTAAATCAAATATGAAGATATTAATTAAGATATCAATTAGGAGGTTAATTAGGAGGGTAGCTCCTACACTGCTCTCATATACAATAAGTCTGTGCTGAGGGCACATATATATAAATGACTCAGAAGTACCATCAGGTACAATGTCAATAATTACAATAATATATACAAATAAGAATAAATGTGTGTATGAGTGAGCTCCCGGTAACTCTTAAGACTCGACTCAACCAGTGTACGACAGAACAACTTCTCATAAGCTAGCTGTACTAACAAACTGACAATCAGAACAGCTTGATTGTCCAGTAAAATGACCACATCGCAGAACAGCAATATAACAGGCAACAGCAACACAGCATCAGGAACAAGGAGATAGAAAATCGACCCTAACTGGGGACCATCAGTAGATCCTCCAAAACAGTCACAAAAATCCCTTTTTACTGAAACTAGGTTCAGCATAAACAATCCCAAACTGTGGCGGTGCACAGATGCCTTATCGAAGTAGGTCCAGAGCTATAGCTTGAGACCTGAGTTATCAAAGAGTGTCAAAGTGACACACTACCCAGAACAACGTCGAATAATCACTGTCTAGTCTATTCTCTGTGAACAGAGTTACACAGAGTTCTGAGAAGTATGATTCGCCTCACCAACGAATGCATACTCTACCCAACAGAGTCTAATGTCGAGAAAACAAGTAGAAATAGAGTGAGGTGTTGACTCGACGAGGTCAGCAGGCCAGAGAGAGAGAGAGGAAAGAGGAACAACCACCCAGCTCAGGTGTGTTCAGAGACTGACTCCTCCCAGCAACTAGACGCCGGCAGCATAACAGTAGTTTGCCAACACCAAGGCAGTTACTACACACTCTCAAACACAACAACATACTACATCCTACCTAATATATATAGCTAAGTTAAATAATAGTCTAATAATAGTATAAAGCAAAATATTAACGATTTAGCTATTATCGAGAATATTCGCAATATAAAATTATAGAAAATGGAAATATACATTATATACATTGAGGCCCAATTCAAGGGGCGCAATAGTGCTGGTGGGAACATTGTGGTAGTGAGTGTTGGTGGGAACATTGTGGTAGTGAGTGCTGGTGGGAACATTGTGGTAGTGAGTGCTGGTGGGAACATTGTGGTAGTGAGTGCTGGTGGGAACATTGTGGTAGTGAGTGCTGGTGGGAACATTGTGGTAGTGAGTGCTGGTGGGAACATTGTGGTAGTGAGTGCTGGTGGGAACATTGTGGTAGTGAGTGCTGGTGGGAACATTGTGGTAGTGAGTGCTGGTGGGAACGTTGCGCAGCTGGACACACACCCAAAGTCAGTACCCGATCAGCCAGGCTGTGGTTCGTACGTTGGTTTACCTATTACCAGCAGCAACAGCCTGGTTGATCAGGCCCTGATCTACCACGAGGCCTGCTCACGGACCGGGCCGCGGGGGCGTTGACCCCCCCCCCCCGGGACACCTTCCAGGTAGACCCAGGCTATGACGGCAAGAATTAGTTCCGTGTATTACAATATATAAACACCGTCAACTGCTCGCTACTTCTGACACATTCCTACCGTACTTCCGGTTACAGGAATCACTCGGTATTACAGTCACCTCCGCCCCTGACTGAATCAATTGCAAGTTGAAATATGTTTGATGTGTATTTTTTAATACACTGAGTGACCTTGAGGGCGCAGTGGCACTATACATCAGGTGGCAGTGTTGGTTAATTGGGCAAGTTGAGGTTCAGGAGGCTGGGGTTATGGGGATACAGGGATACCTCTCAGGGATCTGCTGTGCCAGACACCGCAACATCTTGGGATCTCAATGATAGGGTTTCTTCAGAACTTGTCTAACTTATACACACAACCTACTTATACTAGTTGTTTTATCCACTGGTGACTCCGCCTACCACTGATCCACTTATGTGTCATCATTATATGAGCCCCATATCCGTGAATATGCTGCGCTTTTATCAAAATTGATGGACTGAAGACATCGACTTCAGGCTGAAGGACTGATTACCTCAACCTCCTCATCTTCCACCTTCTCCGTATAGGACTGAAGAAGTCATTGGCTGGCGGAAGGTTTCCGGAAGATACCCTAGTGTTGCACAAGTGTCTCATTTATCAGCTAGTCGCTTTTCTAAGTCATTTATTTAGTAAAAGCAATAACACCCAGCAACAGAAGCAGTACCGGCAGTAACACCCAGCAACAGAAGCAGTACCGGCAGTAACACCCAGCAACAGAAGCAGTACCGGCAGTAACACCCAGCAAGAGAAGCAGTACCGGCAGTAACAACCAGTAACGGCAGCGACAGAAGTACCGGCAGTAACAACCAGTAACGGCAGCGACAGAAGTACCGGCAGTAACAACCAGTAACGGCAGCGACAGAAGTACCGGCAGTAACAACCAGTAACGGCAGCGACAGAAGTACCGGCAGTAACACCCAGTTACCGGCATCAGCAGAAACAGTACCGACATCAGCAGAAGCAGTAAAGGCATCAGCAGAAGCAGTACCGGCATCAGCAGAAACAGTAACGACATCAGCAGAAGCAGTAAAGGCATCAGCAGAAGCAGTACCGGCATCAGCAGCAGTAGTACCGGCATCAGCAGAAACAGTACCGACATCAGCAGAAACAGTACCGACATCAGCAAGAAGGAGAGCGTCGGCATCAGCAGCAGCAAGTACCGGATCAGCGACGTCGAGCAGTACCGGCATCACAGAAGCAGTACGGCATCAGCGAAGTACCGGCATCACAGAAGCAGTACCGGCATCAGCAGAAGCAGTACTGCATCAGCAGAAGCAGTACCGGCATCAGCAGAAGCAGTACCGGCATCAGCAGAAGCAGTACTTGGGATCAGCGAGCAGCAGTATCGGCATCAGCAGAAGCAGTACCGGCATCAGCAGAAGCAGTACCGGCATCAGCAGAGCAGTATCAGCATCAGCAGAAGCAGTACCGGCATCAGCAGAAGCAGTACCGGCATCAGCAGCAGCAGTACCGCATCAGCAGAAGCAGTACCGGCATCACAGAACAGTACCGGCATCAGCAGCAGCAGTACCAGCATCAGCAGAAGCAATACCAGCATCAACAGAAGCAGCACCGGCATCAGCAGAAGCAGTATTGGCATCAGCAGAAGCAGTACCGCCATCAGCAGAAGCAGTACCGGCATCAACAGAAGCAGTACCGGCATCAGCAGCAGCAGTACCAGGCATCAGCAGAAGCAGTACCGGCATCAGCAGAAGCAGCACCGGCATCAGCAGAAGCAGTACCTGGCATCAGCAGAAGCAGTACCGCCATCAGCAGAAGCAGTACCGGCATCAACAGAAGCAGTACCGGCATCAGCAGAAGCATTACCGGCATCAGCAGAAGCATTACCGGCATCAGCAGAAGCAGTACCGGCATCAGCAGAAGCAGTACCGGCATCAGCAGAAGCAGTACCGGCATCAACAGAAGCAGTACCGGCATCAGCAGCAGCAGTACCAGCATCAGCAGAAGCAGTACCGGCATCAGCAGAAGCAGTACCGGCATCAGCAGAAGCAGTACCGGCATCAGCAGAAGCAGTACCGGCATCAGCAGAAGCAGTACCGACATCAAGTACCGGCAGTAACAACCAGTAACGGCAGCGACAGAAGTACCGGCAGTAACAACCAGTAACGGCACAGCAGAACAGTACCGACATACAACCAGTAAGGCACAGCAGAAGAAGTACCGGCAGTCAAGCAAACCAGTTACCGAGCATCAGCAGAACAGTACCGACATCAGCAGAAGCAGTAAAGGCATCAGCAGAAGCAGTACCGGCATCAGCAGAAACAGTAACGACATCAGCAGAAGCAGTAAAGGCATCAGCAGAAGCAGTACCGGCATCAGCAGCAGTAGTACCGGCATCAGCAGAAACAGTACCGACATCAGCAGAAACAGTACCGACATCAGCAGAAGGAGTACCGGCATCAGCAGAAGCAGTACCGGTATCAGCAGCAGCAGTACCGGTATCAGCAGCAGCAGTACCGGCATCAGCAGTACCGGCATCATCAGAAGCAGTACCGGCATCAACAGAAGCAGTACAGACATCAGCAGAAGCAGTACCGGCATCAGCAGAAGCAGTACCGGTATCAGCAGAAGCAGTACTTGCATCAGCGGCAGCAGTACCGGCATCAGCAGAAGCAGTACCGGCATCAGCAGAAGCAGTACCGGCATCAGCAGAAGCAGTATCAGCATCAGCAGAAGCAGTACCGGCATCAGCAGAAGCAGTACCGGCATCAGCAGCAGCAGTACCGGCATCAGCAGCAGCAGTACCGGCATCAGCAGCAACAGTACCGGCATCAGCAGCAGCAGTACCAGCATCAGCAGAAGCAATACCAGCATCAACAGAAGCAGCACCGGCATCAGCAGAAGCAGTATTGGCATCAGCAGAAGCAGTACCGCCATCAGCAGAAGCAGTACCGGCATCAACAGAAGCAGTACCGGCATCAGCAGCAGCAGTACCAGCATCAGCAGAAGCAGTACCGGCATCAACAGAAGCAGCACCGGCATCAGCAGAAGCAGTATTGGCATCAGCAGAAGCAGTACCGCCATCAGCAGAAGCAGTACCGGCATCAACAGAAGCAGTACCGGCATCAGCAGCAGCAGTACCAGCATCAGCAGCAGCAGTACCAGCATCAGCAGCAGCAGTACCGGCATCAGCAGCAGCAGTACCAGCATCAGCAGCAGCAGTACCAGCATCAGCAGCAGCAGTACCAGCATCAGCAGCAGCAGTACCAGCATCAGCAGCAGTAGTACCGGCATCAGCAGCAGCAGTACCGGCATCAGCAGCAGCAGTACCAGCATCAGCAGCAGCAGTACCAGCATCAGCAGCAGCAGTACCAGCATCAGCAGCAGCAGTACCAGCATCAGCAGCAGTAGTACCGGCATCAGCAGCAGTAGTACCGGCATCAGCAGCAGCAGTACCCTCGTCTAGTCATATATTAATCCTTGTCACTCTTGTGTTAGTGGTAAATCCATATTTTTAGTGTTTAAGCCTAAACCCATTTACCTATACATATACTTCTAAAAATAACACCCTTAGTTACTTAGTTTAGCCTAATTAGTATAAATACTAGTTAGTGTAAATCCTAGTTAGTATAAATCCTAGTTAGCACAAATCCTAGTTTTTATAAATCCTAGTTAGCACAAATCCTAGTTAATATATATCCTAGTTAGTACAAATTCTAGTTAGTATATATCCTACATAGTACAAATCCTATTATTACAAATTCTAGTTAATATAAATCCTAGTTAGTACAAATCCTTTTTAGTATGAATCCCAGTACAAATCCTAGTTAGCATGAATCCTAGTACAAATCCTAGTTAGTACAGCTCCAAGGTATTTAAATCGTAGTTAGTATAGCTCCAAAGTATTTAAATCCTAGTTAGTATAAATCCTATGTACTTTAATTCTTAGTATAAATTCTAGGTACTTTAAATCCTAGTTAGTATAAATCCTAGATACCTTAAATCTTAGTATAAATCTAGGTATTTCTAGTATCTGCCCTAGTTTTAGTATAAATCTATCTCGTATATTATATTGAAATATGTACACTCAAAGGAGTGTCCACATTTCAATAGTGTCTGTGTAAACCCACTCTAAAGCTGCCCTTATCCTTCATATAGAGTATTAAAGGCCGATATTCTGACGTTTACTAATATTACCAAAGTTACAGTACAGCCTCAGTGTAGCCAACACCGACCACCTCAACGTAACCTTGTATATACCCAGATGCTATTTTGCTGTCAGTCCTTCACTTGTTTACTTTTACGTAAAGAAAAGATCCTTTTTGAGGGTTGATCGTGGAAGATGGGATTGAGTAAGAAGATGAGCTTTTGTGAGAGTGTCACTAGGGGGAAAGAAATAGCCAGATGATGATTCTGACTTTTTGATTTTAGAAAATTTGTTGATAGGGAGACGAATGCAACCAGGGAAGTGTTGGGTAGACACTTGGCATAAGAAGAGGCTGTCCAAAATAACTGGCTCGTTCACTCAAACTCAACTGGTCATGTGTATTGCTGTGTGCGTCAACTATATGAGAGCTGGAAGTGTTTTAATCAATTTCAGTCTGGCATTGAAGATTGGAAGAATTCCAACAGCAGGATTACTCTTCATGAACGGTCAAAGTATATCATAAAGTCTCTGTGATGCTGGAGCACCAAATTTTTTTTTTGGTTAGGTAAAAGGACACAAATGCAACAAATGCAACATGGCTTGACAAAGCTCCTGGAGAGCGAAACGTTGCCATAATAAAATGTCACATTAGTTGCATTTGTGTCCTTTTACCTAACATATTGTCGGTAATTCTACCAATATTATTACAAATTATTTTTAATGAATTTATAAAATACTACAAAATATGAAACTAAAATTTTGTAATTACTAACCCGAAGTTTTGAGGGAAGTTGTTGTGGTTTTAAAGTTCCTTGCAGAGAGGATTGGCATTTCTTGGTGAAACTGAGAAGCATACTTGCCCAAACAGTGGAAATTACCGTAGTTGTGCTGACCTCTTTAACAAATTTCGACCCATTTCTTGCAGATCACATTCAGATGTCTGGTAACCCAGGAAAGAGGAACGTGTTTCACATTTCTTCAAATATTTTTTGAGGAACTTACTGATCTATTAGCAACTGATGTTATGAAAACCATAGTGTCCGAAATCAAGATAGCTGAGTATTATACAATCGGTAATTATTTTTATTCTGTGATGAGTCGTAGTGATCAACTGGCTAAGAACTACCTGTAGAATTGGACCATTATTGAGAGGAGATTCGTATACCGACGATGAACAGGAAATGAGTGAAATCTTAAAAGAACAGTATGAGTCAGTGTTCAGCAACCCACTAAATGACAGCAAGGTAGAAAATGCAGAAATATTTTTCACTCCAGCAGAAGGCCGCGCAGACCACCTAACCGACATTAGTACAAATCCCATTGATTTCGAAAAAGAAATGGCCAACATGCCCACTCACTCAGCACCTGGACCAGATTCATGGAATGCTTTATTTATAATGCAGTGCAAAGTACCATTAGCAAGAGCCCTTAGTATTCTGTGGAGAAAGAGCTTAGATCTAGGTGAAATACCGGAGGCCTTAAAGAGTGCAGACATAGCTCCATTGCATAAGGAAGGTAGTAGAGCACTAGCTAAAAATTACAGACCAGTAGCCCTCACTTCTCACATCATAAAAATCTTTGAAAGAGTGATGAGACGGCAGATTACAAACTTCATGGACCAGCAGAACCAACATAACCCGAACCAGCATGGCTTCAGAGCGGGACGATCATGCCTGTCACAGCTGCTGAACAATTATGACAGAATTACGGAGGCATTGGAGGACGACCAAAACGCAGATGTGATTTACACAGATTTTGCAAAGGCGTTTGACAAATGCGATCATGGAGTGATAGCGCACAAAATGAGGGCCATATGCATTACTGGGAAGGTAGGCAGATGGATATTTGAGTTCCTAACACAGAACACAAAAAGTAGTAGTGAACAGGGCAAGATCCAGCATCAGCGAGGTCAAAAGCCCCAAGGCACTGTCCTGGCACCTCTGCTGTTTCTCATCCTCATAGCAGACATAGATAAAAACACCCAGCACACTTTTGTATCATCATTTGCAGATGACACTAAAATAAGCATGAAAGTCATTACGGTAGAAGACACCGAAAAATTACAGGAGGACATAAGCAGGGTCTTCCAGTGGGCAGTGGAGAACAACAAGACGTTCAATGGTGATAAGTTTCAGCTGCTTAGGTATGGAAAAAATGAAGAACTCAAAAGGAACACTATATACAAAACTCAAGAGGGTCACCACATAGAACGAAAGGAACACGTAAAGGACTTGGGAATAATTATGTCTGCTGATCTGTCGTTTAAAGACCATAACAAGACAAAGATCACAACAGCCAGGAAGATGACGGGGTGGGTATTGAGAACTTTCAAAACAAGGGAAATAATGCCGATGGTGACACTCTTCAAATCGCTAGTGCTCCCTCACTTAGAATACTGCTCAGTGCTGACGGCCCCGTTCAGGGCAGGAGAAATATCAGAGCTGGAACAAATTCAGAGATCGTTTTACGGCTCACATTGAGCCATTGAAACATCTAAATTATTGGGAACGCCTTCAAGTCTTGAACATGTACTCATTGGAGCGGAGGAGAGAGAGATACATGATAATATATATTTGGAAAGTACTTGAGGGCCTTGTCCCAAATCTGCACACTGCCATAACAACATACTGGAGTGAGAGATATGGGAGGAAGTGTAAAATAAACCCAGTGAGGAGCAGGGGTGCGGTGGGGACAATACGGGAGCACTGTATTAACATCCGGGGTCCCAGACTATTCAACATCTTATCAGAAGATATCCGAAACACGGCTGGAACCAGTGTAGAAGCCTTCAAGAGGAAACTGGACAAGTATCTTCATCGAGTGCCAGATCAACCAGGCTATGATGGATATGTGGGGCAGAGGGCCTCCAGCAGCAACAGCCTGGTTGACCAGGCAAGCACCAGACGAGCCTGGCCCATGGCCGGGCTCAGAGAGTAGATACTCTCGAAACTTTTCAAAGGTATATCAAAGGCAGTGATGTTCCACTGTCACCAGTGATGCAAATGTTATAAGATTTCTTCAGGTCATTTCTACAAAAAGATGGAAAAAATTTGAGGTTCTGGGATCATATAACAGTGGAAGTAACATGAGAAGTATATCTTGAGGTGAGCAACTATGGTGTCTCGAAGTGTTTAGCTGAACCTACAGTCTGAATTAGTTTGGATTAACTACTGCTGAGAATTACACACAAGCAGTGTTTTTGGCATTTTGTAATCTTTATTTACACATTTCTCTGCTTCACCACAAAGATGGATAGAATTAATAAAAAAATACGAAGAAAAATGACAGTGTCATTCATTGTGTGTCAGACACAGGACGATCAACAAGAAGTAACTCCACTAAAGCCATGTATGAGAACTATTCCCAAATTCTTTAACGTTTAGTAGACATTTAATGAGTGACACAGTCATTGGCGCACAAGTCTGATTATTTTGATACAGAATTGATCTCCAGCATTTGTCATGATGGTTTGTTAAAGAAAAACACAGTAAATGAAGAGATGCAGGACGCTGGGATTAAACTATGTATCATTGTGAAGTTGTATGATTCACTTTTGTACAAGTGTCGTAATACACGAGGTGACATTTAAGGAATTGGAAACCATGACCTGAGGTCTCACAACACCTAGCCATTGAGGAAGTCATGCACGACACACTCAATGACTTACTGGTGAAACCGACACTGATATCAGTGTGAAAAATCCAAGTGAGGGATACTGTATCCAGTGCTTCTATCGTAGCATGGATCAGGTTATTGTGGAGATGGGAGAGAGAGGACCTAGTAGCGATCAGTGAAGAGGCGGGGCCAGGAGCTGAGTCTAGACCCCTGCAACCACAACTAGGTGAGAACATGTAATGACCAGTTCAGATTCCGTGTAGAAAGATCACTGTCCATCGTGGAAATCGTTTGCAGGTCAGCGAATTTGTTGTTGTATCAGCAAATAATCTTGAAAAAAAAACATTTACCCATGAATTCTTGTTATTTCTGGAGTTTTGTGCACAGCCACGACAGTGAAAGATGTTGTGTGCACAGCCACGACAGTGAAAGATGTGTGCACAGCCACGACAGTGAAAGATGTGTGCACAGCCACGACAGTGAAAGATGTTGTGTGCACAGCCACGACAGTGAAAGATGTTGTGTGCACAGCCACGACAGTGAAAGATGTGTGCACAGCCACGACAGTGAAAGATGTGTGCACAACGACGACAGTGAAAGATGTTGTGTGCACAGCCACGACAGTGAAAGATGTTGTGTGCACAGCCACGACAGTGAAAGATGTGTGCACAGCCACGACAGTGAAAGATGTGTGCACAGCCACGACACTGAAAGATGTGTGCACAGCCACGACACTGAAAGATGTGTGTACAGCCACGACAGTGAAAGATGTGTGCACAGCCACGACAGTGAAAGATGTTGTGTGCACAGCCACGACAGTGAAAGATGTTGTGTGCACAGCCACCACAGTGAAAGATGTGTGCACAGCCACGACAGTGAAAGATGTGTGCACAGCCACGACAGTGAAAGATGTGTGCACAGGCACGACAGTGAAAGATGTGTGCACAGCAACGACAGTGAAAGATGTGTGCACAGCCACGACACTGAAAGATGTGTGCACAGCCACGACACTGAAAGATGTGTGCACAGCCACGACACTGAAAGATGAGTGCACAGCCACGACACTGAAAGATGTGTGCACAGCCACGACAGTGAAAGATGTTGTGTGCACAGCCACGACAGTGAAAGATGTGTGTACAGCCACGACAGTGAAAGATGTTGTGTGCACAGCCACGACAGTGAAAGATGTGTGTACAGCCACGACAGTGAAAGATGTGTGCACAGCCACGACAGTGAAAGATGTGTGCACAGCCACGACAGTGAAAGATGTGTGCACAGCCACGACAGTGAAAGATGTGTGCACAGCCACGACAGTGAAAGATGTGTGCACAGCCACGACAGTGAAAGATGTGTGCACAGCCACGACAGTGAAAGATGTGTCGCACAGTGAAGATTACAAGACAGTGAAATATGTGTGCACAGCCACGACAGTGAAAGATGAAATGTGTACAGCCACGACAGTGAAAGATGTGTGCACAGCCACGACAGTGAAAGATACAGCCACGACAGTGAAAGATGTGTGCACAGCCACGACAGTGAAAGATGTTGTGTGCACAGCCACGACAGTGAAAGATGTGTGCACAGCCACGACAGTGAAAGATGTGTGCACAGCCACGACAGTGAAAGATGTGTGCACAGCCACGACAGTGAAAGATGTTGTGTGCACAGCCACGACAGTGAAAGATGTGTGCACAGCCACGACAGTGAAAGATGTGTGCACAGCCACGACAGTGAAAGATGTTGTGTGCACAGCCACGACAGTGAAAGATGTGTGCACAGCCACGACAGTGAAAGATGTGTGCACAGCCACGACAGTGAAAGATGTGTGCACAGCCACGACAGTGAAAATGTGTGTGCACAGCCACGACAGTGAAAGATGTGTGCACAGCCACGACAGTGAAAGATGTGTGCACAGCCACGACAGTGAAAGATGTGTGCACAGCCACGACACTGAAATATGTGTGTACAGCACGACAGTGAAAGATGTGTGCACAGCCACGACAGTGAAAGATGTTGTGTGCACAGCCACGACAGTGAAAGATGTGTGTGCACAGCCACCACAGTGAAAGATGTGTGCACAGCCCCGACAGTGAAAGATGTGTGCACAGCCACGACAGTGAAAGATGTGTGCACAGGCACGACAGTGAAAGATGTGTGCACAGCAACGACAGTGAAAGATGTGTGCACAGCCACGACACTGAAAGATGTGTGCACAGCCACGACACTGAAAGATGTGTGCACAGCCACGACACTGAAAGATGAGTGCACAGCCACGACACTGAAAGATGTGTGCACAGCCACGACAGTGAAAGATGTTGTGTGCACAGCCACGACAGTGAAAGATGTGTGTACAGCCACGACAGTGAAAGATGTTGTGCACAGCCACGACAGTGAAAGATGTGTGACAGCCACGACAGTGAAAGATGTGTGCACAGCCACGACAGTGAAAGATGTGTGCACAGCCACGACAGTGAAAGATGTGTGCACAGCCACGACAGTGAAAGATGTGTGCACAGCCACGACAGTGAAAGATGTGTGCACAGCCACGACAGTGAAAGATGTGTGCACAGCCACGACAGTGAAATATGTGTGCACAGCCACGACAGTGAAAGATGTGTGTACAGCCACGACAGTGAAAGATGTGTGCACAGCCACGACAGTGAAAGATACAGCCACGACAGTGAAAGATGTGTGCACAGCCACGACAGTGAAAGATGTTGTGTGCACAGCCACGACAGTGAAAGATGTGTGCACAGCCACGACAGTGAAAGATGTGTGCACAGCCACGACAGTGAAAGATGTGTGCACAGCCACGACAGTGAAAGATGTTGTGTGCACAGCCACGACAGTGAAAGATGTTGTGTGCACAGCCACGACAGTGAAAGATGTGTGTACAGCCACGACAGTGAAAGATGTGTGCACAGTTACGACAGTGAAAGATGTTGTGTGCACAGCCACGACACTGAAAGATGTGTGCACAGCCACGACACTGAAAGATGTGTGCACAGCCACGACAGTGAAAGATGTGTGCACAGCCACGACAGTGAAAGATGTGTGCACAGCCACGACACTGAAAGATGTGTGCACAGCCACGACACTGAAAGATGTGTGCACAGCCACGACACTGAAAGATGTGTGCACAGCCACGATAGTGAAAATGTGTGCACAGCCACGACAGTGAAAGATGTGTGCACAGCCACAACACTGAAAGATGTGTGCACTGCCACGACAGTGAAAGATGTGTGCACAGCCACGACACTGAAAGATGTGTGCACAGCCACGACAGTGAAAGATGTGTGCACAGCCACGACAGTGAAAGATGTGTGCACAGCCACGACACTGAAAGATGTGTGCACAGCCACGACAGTGAAAGATGTGTGCACAGCCACGACAGTGAAAGATGTGTGCACAGCCACGACACTGAAAGATGTGTGCACAGCCACGACACTGAAAGATGTGTGCACAGCCACGACACTGAAAGATGTGTGCACAGCCACGACAGTGAAAGATGTGTGCACAGCCACGACAGTGAAAGATGTGTGCACAGCCACGACAGTGAAAGATGTTGTGTGCACAGCCACGACAGTGAAAGATGTGTGCACAGCCACGACAGTGAAAGATGTTGTGTGCACAGCCACGACAGTGAAAGATGTGCTTGAAGCAGACACAACTTAACAATGCTCTAAGGCTTTTCTTTTTAACTGATGCCGATTATTTAAATTTATTATGATAGTATTTGTGCTAAGTATTTCTATAGCTTTTATTGTTTGTTTATTTTGTCTTTTGTTTCTATTATCTTTTATACATTTTTTTTTCTTTTGGTTATGAGCACAGTGCTGTTGCAGCAGCAACGTCATTGACAGACTACTGTCTGTAAATGTTGTTGCTGTTGCAGCAGCAACGTCATTGACAGACTACTGTCTGTAAATGTTGTTGCTGTTGCAGCAGCAACGTCATTGACAGACTACTGTCTGTAAATGTTGTTGCTGTTGCAGCAGCAACGTCATTGACAGACTACTGTCTGTAAATGTTGTTGCTGTTGCTGCTGCAACGTCATTGACAGACTACTGTCTGTAAATGTTGTTGCTGTTGCTGCTGCAACAGCATCTACTACAACTACTACTACTATTACAACAACTACTACTGCTACAACAACTACTACAACTTCTTTTACTACTACAACGCTTCTCCAAGGACGTATTTTTCTATCTTTGGAAAGCTGTTTTTGGAAGACGAAGCTGATAAGACGTGTCATCCAGAACTAGACACTGTACTCGTCTTCACGACTCCCACTGCCAGTGACATGATGCAAGGAGTGACATTGCTCACTCTGCAATGAAAACATCTCGAAAAGTTCATATCTACTGTATATATATATATATATATATATATATATATATATATATTTATATATTTTTTTTTTTTTTTTTTTCAACAAGTCGGCCGTCTCCCACCGAGGCAGGGTGACCCAAAAAGAAAGAAAATCCCCAAAAAGAAAATACTTTCATCATCATTCAACACTTTCACCACACTCATACATAATCACTGTCTTTGCAGAGGAGCTCAGATACGACAGTTGAGAAAAATCCCTCCCAGCTGTCACTATCTCAGACCCCTCCTTTAAAGTGCAGGCATTGTACTTCCCATTTCCAGGACTCAAGCCCAACTAAATCAATTAACTGGTTTCCCTGAATCCCTTCACAAAATGTTACCCTGCTCACACTCCAACAGATCGTCATGTCCCAAAAACCATTCGTCTCCATTCACTCCTATCTAACACGCTCACACATGCTTGCTGGAAGTCCAAGCCCCTCGCCCACAAAACCTCCTTTACCCCTTCCCTCCAACCTTTTCTAGGACGACCCCTACCCCGCCTTCCTTCCCCTACAGATTTATACGCTCTCCAAGTCATTCTACTTTGATCCATTCTCTCTAAATGACCAAACCACCTCAACAACCCCTCTTCAGCCCTCTGACAAATACTTTTAGTAACTCCACACCTTCTCCTAATTTCCACATTCCGAATTTTCTGCATAATATTTACACCACACATTGCCCTTAGACAGGACATCTCCACTGCCTCCAGCCTCCTCCTCGCTGCAGCATTTGCAACCCATGCTTCACACCCATATAAGAGTGTTGGTACCACTATACTTTCGTACATTCCCTTCTTTGCCTCCATGGATAACGTTTTTGTCTCCACAGATACCTCAATGCACCACTCACCTTTTTCCTTCATCAATTCTATGGTTAACCTCATCCTTCATGTACCCATCCGCTGACACATCAACTCCCAAATATCTGAAAACATTTACTTCTTCCATAATCCCTCTCTCCAATGTGATATCCAATTTTTCTTTATTTAAATCGTTTGATACCCTCATCACCTTACTCTTATCTATGTTCACTTTTAACTTTCTACCTTTACACACTCTCCCAAACTCGTCCACTAACCTTTGCAACTTTTCTTTAGAATCTCCCATAAGCACAGTATCATCAGCAAAAAGTAACTGTGTCAACTCCCATTTTGCATTTAATTCTCCATAATTTAATCCCACCCCTCTCCCCAACACCCTAGCATTTACTTCTTTACAACCCCATCTATTAATATATTAAACAACCATGGTGACATTACACATCCCTGTCTAAGACCTACTTTTACCGGGAAGTAATCTCCTCTCTCCTACACACCCTAACCTGAGCCTCACTATCCTCATAAAAACTCTTTACAGCCTTCAGTAACTTACTACATATTCCATACACTTGCAACATTTGCCACATTGCTCCCCTATCCACTCTATCATATGCCTTTTCTAAATCCATAAATGCAATCAAAACTTCTCTACCTTTATCTAAATACTGTTCACATATATGCTTCACTGTAAACACTTGATCTACACATCCCCTACCCACTCTAAAGCCTCCTTGCTCATCTGCAATCCTACTCTCTGTCTTACCTCTAATTCTTTCAATAATAACCCTGCCATACACTTTACCTGGTATACTCAGTAAACTTATTCCCCTATAATTTTTACACTCTCTTTTATCCCCCTTCCCTTTATATAAAGGAACTATACATGCTCTCTGCCAATCCCTAGGTACCTTCCCTCTTTCATACATTTATTAAACAAAAATACCAACCACTCCAGCACTATATCCCCCCCTGCTTTTAACATTTCTGTCATGATTCCGTCAATTCCAGCTGCTTTACCCCCTTTCATTCTACGTAATGCCTCACGCACCTCCCCCACACTCACATCCTGCTCTTCTTCCCTCCTAAACGATGTTGTACCTCCCTGGCCAGTACATGAAATTACCGCCTCCCTCTTTTCATCGACATTTAAAAGTTCCTCAAAATATTCCCGCCATCTACCCAATACCTCCAGCTCCCCATCTACTAACTCCCTACTCTGTTTTTAACTGACAAATCCATTCGTTCCCTAGGCTTTCTTACCTTGTGTATCTCACTCCAAAATTTTTCTTGTTTTCAGCAAAATTTCTTGACAGAGCCTCTCCCATTCTTTCATCCGCTCTTCTTTTGCACTCTCTCACCACTCTCTTCACCTTTCTTTTACTCTCCATATACTCTGCTCTTCTATTAACACTTCTGTTTTGTAAAAACCTCTCATAAGCTACCTTTTTCTCTTTTATCACACCCTTTACTTCTTCATTCCACCAATCACTCCTCTTTCCTCCTGCACCCACCCTCCTATAGCCACAAACTTCTGCCCCACATTCTAATACTGCATTTTTAAAACTATCCCAACTCTCTTCAACCCCCCCACTACTCCTACTTGCACTAGCCCACCTTTCTGCCAATAGTTGCTTATATCTCACCCTAACTTCCTCCTCCCTTAGTTTATACACTTTTACCTCTCTCTTACTTGCTGTTGCCATTTTCTTTTTGTCCCATCTACCTTTTACTCTAACTGTAGCTACAACCAAATAATGATAAGATATATCCGTTGCCCCTCTATAAACATGTACATCCTGAAGCCTACTCATCAACCTTTTATCCACCAATACATAATCCAACAAACTACTTTCCTTACGTGCTATATCATACTTTGTATATTTATTTATCCTCTTTTTCATAAAATATGTATTACTTATTACCAAACCTCTTTCTACACATAGCTCAATTAATGGTTCCCCATTTACATTTACCCCTGGCACCCCAAATTTACCTACTACTCCATCCACAACATTTTTACCCACTTTAGCATTAAGATCCCCAACCACAATTACTCTCTCACTTGGTTCAAAACTCCCCACACACTCACTCAACATTTCCCAAAATCTCTCTCTCTCCTCTACACTTCTCTCTTCTCCAGGTGCATAAACACTTACTATAACCCACTTTTCACATCCAACCTTTATTTTACTCCACATAATCCTTGAATTTATACATTTATATTCCTTCTTTACCTGCCATAACTGATTATTCAACATAATTGCCACTCCTTCTTTAGCTCTAACTCTATTTGAAACCCCTGATCTAATCCCATTTATTTCTCCCCACTGAAACTCTCCTACCCCCTTCAGCTTTGTCTCACTTAAAGCCAGGACATCCAGCTTCTTTTCATTCATAACATCTACAATCATCTCTTTCTTATCATTCGCACAACATCCACTCACATTCAAACATCCCACTTTGACGGTTTTCTTCTTCTTCTTTTTAGTAAGCTATACAGGAAAAGGGGTTACTAGCCCATTGTTCCCGGCATTTTAGTTGACTTTTACAACACGCATGGCTTACGGAGGAAAGATTCTTATTCCACTTCCACATGGATATGAAAGGGAAAAGCAATAAGAACAAGAACTATTAAGATAAAATCAAAGAAAACTCGGATGAGTGTGTATACATAAACGTGTACATGTTTGCGTAGTGTGACCTAAGTGTAAGTAGAAGTAGCAAGACGTACCTGAAATCTTGCATGTTTATGAGACAGAAAAAAGACACCAGCAATCCTACCATCATGTAAAACAGTTTCAGGTTTCTGTTTCACAGTCACCTGGCAGGATGGTAGTACCTCCCTGGGTGGTTGCTGTCTACCAACCTATTACCTAAAATATATATATATATATATATATATATATATGTTCCAGTTAATATTGGTCAATAAGTTTATTGGTTATATTAGTACCTAGACATATTGTTTGTTGGTTTATACGATCTTGCCAAACCTAACATAACTTAACCTACCTAACACTAACCGTTTATAGTCACCTGTTTGTAGGTGCTCCGACCTCCCTCTGTACGACGTGTATTGTGTAGTTCACTGTAGTGGGTAGTTGACTGTGGTGTGTAGGTGTCTGTGGTGGGTAGTTGACTGTGGTGGGTAGTTGACTGTGGTGTGTAGGTGTCTGTGGTGGGTAGTTGACTGTGGTGGGTAGTTGACTGTGGTGGGTAGTTGACTGTGGTGGGTAGTTGACTGTGGTGGGTAGTTGACTGTGGTGGGTAGTTGACTGTGGTGTGTAGTTGACTGTGGTGTGTAGGTGTCTGTGGTGGGTAGTTGACTGTGGTGGGTAGTTGACTGTGGTGGGTAGTTGACTGTGGTGGGTAGTTGACTGTGGTGGGTAGTTGACTGTGGTGTGTAGTTTTCTGTGTAACATATTTTGACTATTTCCTCACAACTTAAGCCTTTACGATTTTTTCAAATTACAGAGATGCCTGTGGGGATCTCTGGGAACTTTCAGGAGCGTCTTCTGAGATGGACAGTTTAATATATTATTTAACTAATGCTAGTTATCTTAACTCGGTGTGACAATTTATTTTGTGTTGCATTATACTCGTGTTTTAAATGTTATTTTTACCTCTCATGTATTTTTTTATTGATAAGTGTGCTGAATTATTTAACCAGGCAAAGTTGTATTCAAATCTCATCCTTATGTAACTAAACCTGACTAACTTACCCTGACCATACCGTCACTCATTTAACCTTAACCTGCCGTAACATAACTGGTGCTGAAAAGTCAGTTGCAACATGATATTGGTGGAGGTGTTGCAGCGGTGAGAGAGTCTATGATTGAGTACATGATCACACTGATTTTCCTCGTGACGTAATGTTTGTGGGCTGAGTACAGCTGTAACTGTGAGGGATAACACGTTGAGTACATCTGTAACTGTGAGGGATAACACGTTGAGTACAGCTGTAACTGTGAGGGTTAACACGTTGAGTACAGCTGTACCTGTGAGGGATAACACGTTGAGTACAGCTGTAACTGTGAGGGATAACACGTTGAGTACAGCTGTAACTGTGAGGGTTAACACGTTGAGTACAGCTGTAACTGTGAGGGTTAACACGTTGAGTACAGCTGTAACTGTGAGGGTTAACACGTTGAGTACAGCTGTAACTATGAGGGTTAACACGTTGAGTACAGCTGTAACTGTGAGGGTTAACACGTTGAGTACAGCTGTAACTATGAGGGTTAACACGTTGAGTACAGCTGTAACTGTGAGGGTTAACACGTTGAGTACAGCTGTGTGATCACTGTGAATGTTTACAGGTTGAGTACAACTGTATGTGTGTGTGTGATCACTGTGAATGTTTACAGGTTGAGTACAACTGTATATGTGTGTGTGTGTGATCACTGTGCGTGTTCACTGGAGTGCATACAAGAAGCACATACCTGGAATTCCCAAGGTGGTGGCAGGATTTCCCAGAAGACGTCTGCGATGTGAGTGGGGGTCCAGGGGGCCCATGGGGCCTAAGGGGCCCAGCAGGACGCATAGGGAACAAAGGCGTCTTTTCCCCCGCTCTGACGACTGCTACACGCACACGCATGTGCTCACACAGGCGAGTATACGCCCACATCAACGCCCACACGCACCTGTGAGCTCTCGTACACCTCCCCCTCAAACACTGTTCACTGTTCAAATCACTTGTCCTCTTAGCTTCTGAATGTTACTAGGTTTTGACTTCTACGTTCAACCCTGAACAAATATCATAGCTGGAAAATGCTGAGAAAGCGTTTACTGCCCAGAGAACCAACGATGCTTCAAGTATTGGGACACCTCAGAATACTTGGAATATACGCCCTGGAGGAGAGAGAGAGGGAGATACATGATAATATATACATGAAAGATGCTTGAGGGCTTAGTCCTACACACTATCATAACAAGGTACTGGAGTGATAGATACTGGAGGAAGTGTAAAATAGACCCAGTGAAAAGCAGGAGGAACATGGGCAAAATAAGAGAACACTGTATCGACATCTGTGGGTCTGGACTATGTAACCTGCCTGGACAGGTTGCAAGTCTGGTCCGAAAAATGGCTCCTGGAGTTTAGCCCCAGCAAGTGCAAAGTCATGAAGTTTGGGAAGGACAACGAAGACCGGAGACGGAGAAGAGCCTATTAGGTCAAAGGCTGCAAAACTCATTCAAAGAAAAGACCAGATGTCAGAAACATTGCTAGAGTAATTGTGGAAGCTTTCAAGACGAAACTGGATCATTACGGCTCTCCAGGTATACTCCAAGTTTTAAGAACATAAGAAAGAAGGAACACGGCAGCAAGCCTACTGGCCCATGCGAGGCAGGTTCAATTCTCCCACCGACTTTAGCCAATGCCCTGACCTAGTCAAGTCAGTCACATTCACTTAAGGGAGGAGCACGGCGTCTGACCTAGTAGCACAAGCTAGTCACGTCCTACTTACACCCACCCACACCCACTCATGTATTTATCTAACCTATTTTTAAAACTACACAACGTCTTAGCTTCTATGACGGTACTCGGGAGTTTGTTCCACTCATCCACAACTCTATTACCAAACCAGTGCTTTCCTATATCCTTCCTGAATCTGAACTTTTCCAACTTAAAACCATTGCTGTGAGTCCTGTCAATACTTGATATTTTCAGCACGCTATTTACATCCCCTTTATTATTCTTGTTTTCCATTTATACACCTCAATCATATCCCCCCAATTCTACGCCTTTCTAGAGAGTGCAGATTCAAGGCCCTCAGTCTATCCTCATAGGGAAGATTTCTGATACATGGGATCAACTTTGTCATCCTCCTTTGTACGTTTTCCAGAGCATTTATATCCATTCTGTAATACGGTGACCAAAACTGTGCAGCATAATCTAAATGAGGCCTAACCAAAGATATATAGAGTTGAAGAACAACCTAAGGACTCCTATTATTAATACTTCTTGATATAAAACCAAGGATTCTGTTAGCTCTATTGCGAACACTTATGCACTGTTGTCTTGGTTTCAGATTACTGCTAACCAGAACTCCTAAATCCTTTTCGCAATCAGTAATATTAAGATCTACATTATTTAGTTTATATGTGGCATGGTTATTTTCCTGTCCAACATTTAGAACTTTGCATTTGTCTATATTAAACTGCATCTGCCACTTCTCCGACCACTGCATCAATCAAATCATCCTGGAGTGCTCTAATGTCCTCATTTGAATGAATTGGACGGTCTATTTTGGTGTCATCAGCAAATTTGCTTATGTCGCTATTTATTCCCTCATCTATGTCGTTTATGTAGATTGTGAACAACAAGGGGCCCAACACTGATCCCTGTGGAACACCGTTTGAGACGTGCCCACATTCTGATTTCTCCCCTTTTATGCAAACTCTCTGCTGCCTATTTGTCAACCATGCCTCTAACCAGGAAAAAAATTCTCCTCTTATTCCGTGTGCCTTAAGTTTCCTCAATAGCCTCTGATGTGGAACTTTATCGAAAGCCTTACTGAAGTCCATATAGACAATATCATATTTATTACCATGATCTACCTCCTCAAACACCTTAGTGAAAAAAAGTTAGTAAATTCGTAAGACAGGAACGCCCCTTTGTAAAACCGTGTTGAGATTCATTAATCAATTTATGTCTTTCAAGATGGCTACGAATTGCCTCGGCAATTATTGATTCCATAAATTTACCAACTATGGAGGTAAGGCTTATTGGTCTATAGTTCGAAACTAAGGACCTGTCACCTGCCTTGTAAATAGGTATTACATTTGCCCTTTTCCACTTGTCTGGCACTATGCCAGTTTGTAGTGATATATTGAAAAGATTAGTCAAAGGTTTGCTAAGTTCTTCTTTACGTTCCTTTAAAACCCTCGCAAACAGGTCATCAGGGCCTGGGGATTTGTTAGGTTTTGATTTCTCTATTTGTCTGAGGACCATGTCACTAGTTACCCCAATAGTGCATAGTTTATTATCGTCCTGTTCTACATAATTTATTATTTATGGAATTTTGCTAGTATCTTCATGAGTAAAAACTGAGAGGAAGTGTTGAAAAGTTCACACATTTCCTTATCACTGTCAGTGATCTGTCCTGAGTTACTCTTAAGTGGGCCTATCTTGTCCCTAATCTTACTTCTGTATTCCTGAAATAACACTTTTGGGTTAGTCTTCGAATCCCTTGCGATTTTAGCCTCATAATCCCTTTTTGCTTTTCTTATTTCTTTTTTTTATTTCTCTTTTTAATTTAATATATTGATTTCTTAACTGCCCTTCCCCTCTTTTGATAAGCCTAAATATACCTCTCTTTTGATAAGCCTAAATATACCTCTCTTTTGACCAATGAAATGTTTTAATCTATTGTTTATCCATTTGGGATCATTTTTGTTAGATCTAATTTCCCTACTCGGAACAAAAGTTATCTGGACAGCTAGAACTATGCTCTGAAATACGTTATATTGGCAACCAACCCTACCTACCTGACCCATAGTAAGGTATTACCTCAGCCAAATCTCATGAGTGAGACCTGGGAGTAATGATGCCAGAATATCTCACATTCAAGGATCACAACAATGTTGTGTGTGTACACACACACACACACATACACACGCAATTTTCAACACATCCATTGAAACTGTGCAACTTTCTGAGGCATGGAAGACAGCAAATGTAGTCCCCATTTTTTAAGAAAGAAGACAGAAACGAATCACTAAACTATAGACCAGTGTCACTGACGTATATAGTATGCAAAGTCGTGGAGAAGATTATCAGGAGGAGAGTGGTGGAGCACCTAGAACGGAACAAGGTTATTAACGACATCCAGCACTGATTCAGGGAAGGCAAATCCTGTGTCACAAACCTACTAAGTTTTATGATAAGGTAATGGAAGTAAGACACGAGAGAGAGGGGTGGGTAGATTGTATTTTCTTGGACTGCAAGAAGGCCTTCGACACAGTTCCTCACAAGAGATTAGTGGAAAAACTAGAGGATCAGGCACGTATAACAGGAAGGGCACTGCAATGGATCAGAGAATACCTGACAGGGAGGCAACAATGAGTCATTACGTTACGAGGTATCAGAGTGGGCGCCTGTGACGAGCGGGGTTCCACAGGGGTCAGTCCTAGGACCAGTACTATTTCTGGCATATGTGAATGACATGACGGAAGGGATAGACTCAGAAGTGTCCCTGTTTGCAGATGATGTGAAGTTAATGAGGAGAATTAAATCATATGAGGACCAGGCAGGACTACAAAGAGACCTGGAAAGGCTGGAAGCTCCTCGAATTTAATCTCGCCAAATGCAAACTCATGAAGATCGGGGAAGGGCAAAGAAGACCGCAGACAGAGTATAGGCTAGGTGGCCAAAGACTGCAAACCTCACTCTAAGAAAAGGATCTTAGAGTGAGTATAATACCGAGTACATCTCCGGAAGCACACATCAACCAGATAACTGCTGCAGCATACGGGCGCCTGGCAAACCTGAGAATAGCGTTCCGATACCTCAGTAAGGAATCGTTCAAGACTCTGTACACCGTGTACGTCAGGCCCATACTGGAGTATGCAGCACCAGTTTGGAACCCACACCTAGTTAAGCACGTCAAGAAATTAGAGAAGGTGCAAAGGTTTGCAACAAGGCTAGTTCCAGAGCTAAGAGGAATGTCCTACGAAGAAAGGTTAAGGGAAATCGGCGGCACACACACACCATACTCAACAGGCCATTTATTCAGCTTCCTAGAAGAGCCGCCTGAGACAATTTCACAGGTAACAATGTAACTGGAGGCTCCATTAAGTATATTAAAGAATGACAACCGTGCCCAAAGAATGAAATGGTTATAATTATAACTATAATTTTTAAAGGGGTGAACAGGTAAGCCAGTGGAAGGCCTCAGTCAGATGACCAAAAGCTCCAGCTGCGGGTCATCATATGACTAATACCCGCGTCAGGAACCACTTGTCCTGTTACCTAATAAATCTTCCCTAACCTAACCTAACCTTGCCTAAACTAACCTAACATTGCCTAAGGAGTATCCCAACAGCGATAAAATTTTGTTCGGATTTTTAACCCCTGAGGGTTAGCCACCCAGGATAACCTAAGAAAGACAGTGCATCGTCGAGGACTGTCTAATTTCCACTGGGGTTCTAGATCTTGTCCCCCAGGATGCGACCCACACCAGTCTACTAACACCCAGGTACCTACTTGCTTGCTAGGTGAACGGGACAATAGGTGTAAGGAAACACGCCCAATGTTTCCACCTTGCCAGGGATCGAACCACGGAGAGAGAGCGTTGCCTACCAGGCCACGGGCCATACACATTGTATTCTTGAAAGATTACCTGCCGCCTCGTTACATAGATCTGATGTGGTAGTGTGTGTGTGTGTGTGTGTGTGTGTGTGTGTGTGTGTGTGTGTATGTGTGTGTGTGTGTGTGTGTGTGTGAGTGTGTGTGTGTGTGTGTGTGTGTGTGTGTGTGTGTGTGTGTGTATGTGTGTGTGTGTGTGTGTGTGTGGATGTGTGTGTGTGTGTGTGTGTGTGTGTGTGTGTGTGTGGTGTGGGGTGTGTGTGTGTGTGTGTGTGTGTGTGTGTGTGTGTGTGTGTGTGTGTGTGTGTGTGTGTGTGTGTGCGCGTGAGTGTCTACTCACCTAATTGTACTCACCTAATTGTGGTTGCAGGGGTCGAGACTCAGCTCCTGGCCCCGCCTCTTCGCTGTCTGCTACTGGGTCTCTGCTCTCCCTGCTCCATGAGCTTTATCATACCTTGTCTTAAAACTATGTATGGTTCCTGCCTCCACTATATCTTTCTCTAGACTATTCCACTTCCTGACTACTCTGTGGCTGAAGAAATGCTTCCTAACATCCCTTAGACTCATCTGAGTCTTCAGCTTCCAGTTGTGTCCCCTTGTTTCCGTGTTCCCTCTCTGAAACATCCTGTCACTGTCTACCTTTTCAATTCCCCGCAGTATTTTGTATGTCGTTATCATGTCTTCTCTGACCCTTCTTTCCTCCAGTGTTGTTAGTCCTATTTCCCTCAACCTTTCTTCATAAGACAGACCCTCTGAGTTGTGGAACTAACCTTGTCGCAAACCTTTGCACTTTCTCTAGTTTCTTTGCGTGCTTGACCAGGTGTGGGTTCCAGACTGGTGCTGCATATTCTAGTATGGGCCTGACGTACACGGTATACAGTGTCTTGAACGATTCCTTGTTAAGGTAACGGAACGCTAATCTTAGGTTTGCCAGTCGCCCATATGCTGCCGCAGTTATCTGGTTGATGTGTGCCTCCGGAGACGTGCTTGGCGTTATACTCACTCCAAGGTCTTTCTCCTTTGCCGAGGTTTGTAGCCTTTGTCCGCCTAGCTTGTACTCTGTCAGCGGTCTTCTTTGCCCTTCTCCGATCCTCATGACTTTGCATTTGGAGGGATTGAATTCGAGAAGCCAGTTGCTAGACCAGATGTCGAGCTTGTCCAGGTCTGTTTGCAGCCCTGCCTGGTCCTCTTCCGATGTGATTCTCCTCATTATTTTCACATCATCCGCGAATAGAGACACTTCTGAGTCTATCCCGTCCGTCATGTCATTTACATATACCAGGAATAACACTGGTCCTAGGACTGACCCCTGCGGTACACCGCTCGTCACAGGCGCCCACTGTGATACCTCACCACGCACCATGACCCGTTGTTGCCTCCCTTTGAGGTATTCCCTGATCCATTCCAGTGCCCTTCCTGTTATACTTGCTTGTTCTTCCAACTTCTTTACTAATCTCATGTGAGGAACTGTGTCGAAGGCCTTCCTGCAGTCCAGGAAAATGCAATCAACCCACCCTTCTCTCTCCTGCCTTACCTTTGTTACTTTATCATAGAACTCTAGGAAGTTTGTTACACAGATATTGTCCGGACCCGCCTTTGAGGTATCGAGGTCACTGAGTAACTGCTTCACTTCCTCCTCAGTTGTGTGTATGCCCTCTAGCACTTGGTACATCCCTTGCTGGTGACGAACCCCGTCCTGTCTACCCAGCTGCCTTCCTTCCTCCATTGTGAATACTTCCTTAAACCTCAAGTTGAGCTCCTCACATACCTCTTGATCATTACTTGTGAGTTCCCCATCTTCTCTCCTCAGCTTTATCACCTGGTCCTTGACTGTTGTCTTCCTTCTGATGTGACTGAACATCAGTTTCGGGTCGGACTTAACTTTCGATGCTATGTCATTTTCGTACTGTTTCTTTGCCTTCTGTACCGTTTCCATTCTCTGATACTCTGAGTCTTTGCCTCCCTGCACCTTTGGGTAAACCAGGGGCTCTTTCTGGCCTTCCCATTTAATCCTTTGCCTCTGGGTATAAACCGTTCCTCTGCCTCCTTGCACTTTGCCCCTACGTATTCCATCATTTCATTTATTGTCAGTCCTTCCATTTCCCTTTCCCACTGAATGTCCTGCAGGAAATTCCTCATGCCCGTGTAGTTTCCTCTTTTAAAGTCTGGTTTGTCTCTATCAGTACTGTTTTCCCTCTCCACCTGTAGCTCTACAATGCGCGTGCTTGTCTTCCCTCGGAGAGAAGCTGGTCCTCTCTATCACTATATAGAGTATAAACAATGATAAGGAATTTCAATGATCTTTTACTGTCGGATTTTAGAAGAGGATCCTGTCGTTGCTTTTCAAATAAAATGATTAATATCTGATGTCTATTAAAGCTCGTATCTCATTTAATGACGACTTTATGAGGGTAAAAATAAAATAAAGTTCAAAGCTATGGCAATTTATCTTTTAATAAAGCAGAAAATTGCATCAAAGTTATGATAATTTCCCTTGTAATATTAATAGAATATTATCAAAGTAATTATAATTCCCCTTGTAATATTTATAGAACATGAGTCAGGTCATGCATGTGGTGTCAGTGCAGCTGGACTCTGCTGACCAGCACCACCTGGTGTCAGTGCAGCTGGACTCTGCTGACCAGCACCACCTGGTGTCAGTGCAGCTGGACTCTGCTGACCAGCACCACCTGGTGTCAGTGCAGCTGGACTCTGCTGACCAGCACCACCTGGTGTCAGTCAGCTGACTCTGCTGAGCACCTGGGCAGTGCAGTGGACTCCAGCACCACCTGGTGTCAGTGCAGCTGGACTCTGCTGACCAGCACCACCTGGTGTCATGCAGCTGACTCTGCTGACCAGCACCTGGTGTCAGTGCAGCGGGACTCTGCTGACCAGCACCACCTGGTGTCAGTGCAGCTGGACTCTGCTGACCAGCACCACCTGGTGTCAGTGCAGCTGGACTCTGCTGACCAGCACCACCTGGTGTCAGTGCAGCTGGACTCTGCTGACCAGCACCACCTGGTGTCAGTGCAGCTGGACTCTGCTGACCAGCACCACCTGGGTCGGGCGAACCCCGGTCAGTGCAGCTGGACTCTGCTGACCAGCACCACCTGGTGTCAGTGCAGCTGGACTCTGCTGACCAGCACCACCTGGTGTCAGTGCAGCTGGACTCTGCTGACCAGCATCATCTACATACAGTACAAAACAAACCATACCACGGGCGGGGCTTGAACCCGCGGTCAGAGAGTCGTAAACCTCCAGACCGACGCGTTATCCACTGGGCCAGCTGGCTACAATAAGATTCATCCAACTAGGTATATTTATACACCATAGGAAGGTTAGCATAGGCACCACTGTGACCACAAATGCAAGTTTTTACAGACGAATCTCCCGTCAGCGTGGCCGTGACGAACTCTAGCTCAAGTCCCCTCAAAGCCTATGCTAACCTTCCTATGGTGTATAAATATACCTAGATGTATGAATCTTATTGTAGCCAGCTGGTCCAGTGGCTATCGCGTCGGTCTGGAGTTTTATGACTCTCTGACCGCTAGTTCTATTCCCACCCGTGGTATGGTTTGTTTACAATCGTGTTATTGCGATTTCGTGAGCCATGATGACAGTACTTAAGAATTGTGGACTAGTAAGACACACACACACATACACGTATGTGTGTATGTGTGTGTGTGCATTGTACACTGTTGCACATAGTATATGCATTTGCATGCATGCATTTGTTTGAAAACATTATATTTGCATAGGTATTTATGTGAATATGTATACCTGTATTCATCTATAAGTGGTGGCAGAGGTTGAGTCTTAGCTCCTGGCCCTACCTATCAACTTGCCAACTGCCAGATTCACTTCCTCGAAGCTTCGAGGGGCCCTATCGTACCTGAACTTCATACTATGTATGGAGTCTGCCTCCACCACTTCTTTGTCGAGGTCACTGTACTTTCCGACCATCATGAGACTGAAGAAATACTTCCTGACATCCCCGTGGCTCATCTTTATCTTTAATTTCCAGCTGTGCCCCCGAATACCTGTTGTCCGCCACTCCCTGTCCACAGTATCGGTTCCTCTGAGTATTTTATGTTATGTCTCTCCTAGCTCATCTCTCCTCCAGTGTCGTTACATTCAGTTTTGTTAGTCCCTTGTCATAGCTCAGTAACTCTGGAACAAGCCTCGTTCCATACCCAGTAGCTCTGGAATAAGTCTGGTTCCATATCCAGTAACTCTGGAACAAGCCTGGTTTCATACTCAGTAGCTCTGGAACAAGCCTGGTTCCATACTCAGTAACTTTGGAACAAGCCTAGTTCCTTACCCAGTAACTCTGGAACAAGCCTGGTTCCATACTCAGTAACAAGCCTAGTTCCTTACCCAGTAACTTTGGAACAAGCCTGGTTCCATACCCAGTAACTCTGGAACAAGTCTGGTTCCATACCTAGTAGCTCTGGAACAAGCCTGGTTCCATACCCAGTAACTCTGGAACAAGCCCGGTTCCATACCTAGTAGCTCTGGAACAAGCCTGGTTCCATACCCAGTAACTCTGGAACAAGCCCGGTTCCATACCTAGTAGCTCTGGAACAAGTCTGGTTCCATACCTAGTAGCTCTGGAACAAGCCTGGTTCCATACCCAGTAACTCTGGAACAAGCCCGGTTCCATACCTAGTAGCTCTGGAACAAGCCTGGTTCCATACCCAGTAACTCTGGAACAAGCCCTGTTCCATACCTAGTAGCTCTGGAACAAGCCTGGTTCCATACCCAATAATTCTCTCGGGAGTGGGTTGCATGCTGGTGTTGCATACTCTAAGATGGCACACTCGGAGGATGTTTCAGGGGCTTAACGACCCCCCACCCGGGCCGGTCCCAGATTAGGCTTCCTGGTGGATCAAGGCCTGATCAACCAGGTTATTACTGCTGGCCGCATGCAGTCCAGTTTACGAAGCCAATTCTTACCTTAGATGGACATACTGAATATACATTAACTTAAAGTTTTTAAGATCCGTAATTGTTCTCTTATATTTTAAATCTTATGATGGAGCTTGTTACCTCCGAAACATTCCTCAAATTATTTTCTGTCCGACTTGTTAGGCACTGATTTGAAGAATTTGTCCGGTTCCCTCTTGAAGACAACCAGAGGTTTGTTGTTAATTCCCTTTATGCACTGAGGGAGGGCGTGAAGAGTCGGGGACCTCTGACACTTATCGAGTTCTCTCTCTGCATACTCGTGCCCATGCTCTTTAGTAGAGGTATTCTACACCGTTTGTTAAGTCTCTTGTCATACATGTGATTTCAGTGTTAAGGTTTTGAACAGTCCCTCCAGGATTTTCCATGTGTAAATTATAATGTACCTTTCTCGCCTACGTTCCAGGGAATACAGTGGAAGGACCTTCAAGCATTTCAAGTACGTAATTCAAATGTTTGAATGAATACAAAGAGTCAGTGAAAGTTTTTGATACATTTTCCTTTCTTTTGATGGGTTTTAAGTGTTTTCCTGCTCTCGCAGCCCGGCCCTGGGCCAGGCTTGTTTAGTGCCTCTCTGGTCGACCAGGCTGTTGCTGTTGGCGGTTCACTGGCCCACTTATCCATCGCAGTCCAGCTGATCCGGCTGGACTGCGATAAGTGGGACAGTGGGCCAGTGCTATATACTGACAACTACCTGTATACTGACAACTACCTTGTCAGTATACAGCAGTATTCCAGTCTTGTGAAAACAAATGACTTAAATAGTATCATCATCGGCTTAGCATCTCTTGTCTTGAAAGTTCTAGTTATACAAACTATTATTTTCCTTGTGTTAACAATGGCAACATTGTTATGATCCTTCTAACATCATTGTTCCCAAGTCTCGCACATGGAATTTCTGCTCTATTGAAAGATTTGAGTTGTCCAGTACTCCGTCACAGTCTATATTTCCACTATTCTTCCATAGCGGAGCAACTGAAATTTGTCCTCATTGAACATCATATTATTGTCTGAGACCCACTGGAAGATTTTATTTATATCTGCTTGAAGATTTGCTGTGACTTTGACGGACGTCACTCAGAGAATCTGGTGTCGGATGTAACAATAAGAAACAAAATTGGGGCGAGTACTGTGCCTTGAGGAACACAGGTTTTTCACTGTGGCATCCTCTAACTTCACTCTGTTTATTAATAATTTCTGGAGTCTATTATGAAGTTAAATATCCATCTGCCTACTTATCCAGTTATTCCTTTTGCATGCATTTTGTGTGCTATCTCACCCAAGGTCACACATGTTGAAAGCTTTTTACAAAATCAGTGTACACTGCATCGGCATTTAGCTTGTCTTCCAGTACATTCAGAAATATGTCGTAATTATCTAGCAGTTGCGATCTGCCCTCAACCCATGGTGTCCTGGATTGTGCATTTTTTGCAATTGCGTGTATGTGGCAATCTTGTTTCATAAAACTCGTTCAAAGAGTTTCATGTGTGAAGTTAGCGCTTTTGTCTCCACCTTTTCATGATTACTTTATCGGCACCTTCATGAAGTGAAGCAGCTTCAGTAGTTTACAGTGACTGTGACAAGACACCTGTGTTTAGGCCCGAGATAATGATTTTTTTTTTTTTTGCATTTTTTGATGCATATGAAGTTCCACAAGTCTGATCAAAGTCACCTACAGAAGAACACTGGAGGAGGACAAATGAAATAAAGTATATTGGGCAAGTGTCACTGACAGGTCTGAAGATGTCAGACAGAAGCTATGTCATCTGAAAATGGTTTGGGATGAGGAAAAAAATCTTGTCTCGCAAATATTCTTGGGTTCTTTAAAAGTTAAGGAGATAAAAAAGAACATTGTGGACTGCGTCATCTTAGACTGCGAGACTGACGCAGAATAATTAATACGATACTGTAAGATTATACAAGAGTAATAAGTTAGTAGTGGGGGTTCACGTAGCATCAATACTGAGATTTTACTTCTAATGTATGTAAATGTTTGAATAGGATTAAATACTTTGTCTTATTTTGCTGTCAGTATAGAACAAGTGAAACAGAGGAGGCAGAGAGAGATAGCGACACACTCCAAGAACACTTGGTCATAGGGAAAAAATGGAAGGAGAGGGTAAAACTGGTCATAAAGGCCGACCTTGTGGAAAAAAAGACTTGTAATTATCGGTTCCTTCAAGAACTGCCTTGATTAAAGCACTCCTCCGATTCCTCTAATCAAACCTGAATACCCCCCTTGCGGATTTAACGCTTCTCCATGAATATAATGTTTAGTACAAATTTCCCTATATGACACATGCATAAATCATATGCAGTAATTCTTAAGATAGTTTAAAAATCTTAAATCAATTGTTTTTTCTTTCCTTGCAGGTGGGTGGAAGTTGAGGTCCTGGTCACCACAACTTAGACTGTAAGTGTTCGTCACTGCTTTGTTTTAAAACTTCAGTGGGCAGTTTATTCTGTTGAGCTAAAATTCCGCTTGTAAAAAAAAATGCATTACCCACGTTTGTTTTGCATTTCTTGCCTCGAAGTTTCATTCATTGTTTCGAGTTATTGATTCACTCTACGCTTTAAATATTTCTTCGTGTTTGAGTGTGTTAAACCACTTGTTGTCTTAAATGTTTGAATGACATCTCATCGTAGTCACACCCATTTCGCAAGAATGACCAAGTATATGGTTTCTTACGTAGTGATGAACACGAGCTTAGCAACCCTCCCCGACTCCTTCTCCAGTCCATCTTTATCTTGTATGTAACCTGGCCACCAAAATTAGATAGCGTGTTCAAGGATCGGTCTGACAAGTGCATCATCAGGAATCTCTTTTCTTTCTGTTTTTTTGTAATGGAAAATTTTGCTCTGAAACCTTACATCCTGCTGGCTTTGTTACACACACACACACACACACACACACACACACACACACAGACACACACACACACATACACACACACACACACACACACACACACACAACACAGACACACACACACACACACACACACACACACACACACACACACACACACACACACACATACACACACAAACACATACACACACAAACACATACACACACACACACACACACACAAACACACACACACACACACACACACACACACACACACAGACACACACAAACACATACACACACACATTATCGCAACGTCGTCCGTTTTTGTGTTTCTGCTGATTTGTTTACAAATGCTTGGGTACTAGTGTTGCAAATGTGATCATTGCATATACTGCACACACAGGTGCAACACACTCCAGGTTTCCTGAACCCACATGACTTGCTACAAGCCCACGTGAAACCATGTTGGGCAGGCTTCCAGTCACTTTATACTAGTCACTGCATCACAGCCAGTCACTGCATCACAGCCAGTCACTGCATCACAGTCACTGCATCACAGCTAGTCACTGCATCACAGTCACTGCATCACAGCTAGTCACTGCATGCTACTTACTGTATCACAGCCAGTCATGCATGCTAGTCACTGCATCACAGCTAGTCACTGCATCACAGCCAGTCACTGCATCACAGCAAGTCACTGCATCACAGCTAGTCACTGCATCACAGCTAGTCACTGCATCACAGCCAGTCACTGCATCACAGCTAGTCACTGCATGCTACTTACTGCATCACAGCTAGTCACTGCATGCTACTTACTGCATCACAGCCAGTCATGCATGCTAGTCACTGCATCACAGCTAGTCACTGCATCACAGCCATTCACTACATCACAGCCATTCACTGCATCACAGCCAGTCACTGCATCAAAGCCAGTCGCTGCATCATATCCAGTCACTGCATCACAGCCAGTCACTGCATCACAATCACTGCATCACAGTCAATCACTGCATCACAGTCAATCACTGCATCACAGCCAGTTGCTGCATCATATCCAGTCATTGCATCATATCCAGTCACTGCATCACAGTTAATCACTGCATCACAGCCATTCACTGCATCACAGCCAGTCACTGCATCACAGCCAGTCGCTGCATCATATCCAGTCACTGCATCACAGCGAGTCACTGCATATCCAGTCGCTGTATCACAGCCAGTCACTGCATCACAGTCAATCACTGCATCACAGCCAGTCGCTGCATCACACCCAGTCGGTGCATCATATCCAGTCACTGCATCACAGTCAATCACTGCATCACAGCCAGTCGCTGCATCATATCCAGTCACTGCATCACAGCCAGTCACTGCATCACCGTCAATCACTGCATCACCGTCAATCACTGCATCACAGTCAATCACTGCATCACAGCCAGTCGCTCCATCACAGTCAATCACTGCATCACAGCCAGTCGCTGCACCATATCTAGTCACTGCATCATATCCAGTCACTGCATCACAGCCAGTCACTGCATCACAGCCAATCACTGCATCACAGCCAGTCACTGCATCACAGTCAATCACTGCATCACAGCCAGTCGCTGCATCACAGCCAGTCACTGCATCACAGTCAATCACTGCATCACAGTCAATCACTGCATCACAGCCAGTCACTGCATCACAGCCAATCACTGCATCACAGCCAGTCACTGCATCACAGTCAATCACTGCATCACAGCCAGTCGCTGCATCACAGCCAGTCACTGCATCACAGTCAATCACTGCATCACAGTCAATCACTGCATCACAGCCAGTCACTGCATCACAGTCAATCACTGCATCACAGCCATTCACTGCATCACAGCCAGTCACTGCATCACAGTCAATCACTGCATCACAGTCAATCACTGCATCACAGCCAGTCACTGCATCACAGTCAATCACTGCATCACAGCCAGTCACTGCATCACAGTCAATCACTGCATCACAGCCAGTCACTGCATCACAGCCAGTCACTGCATCACAGTCAATCACTGCATCACAGCCAGTCACTGCATCACAGTCAATCACTGCATCACAGTCAATCACTACATCACAGCCAGTCACTGCATCACAGCCAGTCACTGCATCACAGCTAGTCGCTGTATCACAACCAGTCACTGCATCACAGTCAATCACTGCATCACAGCCAGTCACTGCATCACAGTCAATCACTGCATCACAGCCAGTCACTGCATCACAGTCAATCACTGCATCACAGCCAGTCACTGCATCACAGCCAGTCACTGCATCACAGTCAATCACTACATCACAGCCAGTCACTGCATCACAGCCAGTCACTGCATCACAGCCAGTCGCTGTATCACAACCAGTCACTGCATCACAGTCAATCACTGCATCACAACCAGTCACTGCATCATATCCAGTCTTCATTGAACATCATATTGTTTTCCGTTGCCCATTGGAAAACTTGGTTTATATCTTCTTGGAGGTTTATACTGTCCTCATTGGATGACGGTGCTATGGTTTACATTATCTATCAGTGATATGAGGAAGAATAACAGGATGGGGGCGAGTACTGTGCCTTGTGGAACAGCGCTCTTCACTATGACAGCTTCTGAGTTAACTCTACCACTACTCTTTGTGTTCGATTTGTTAGAAAGTTGAAGATCCATCTGCCCACTTTGCCATTTATCCCTTTAGTACGCATTTTGTGCGCAGTTACTCAATGATCGCACTTGTCAAAGGCTTTTGCAAAATCTGTGTGTACTACATTTGCATTCTGTTTGTCTTCCAGTGCATCCAAGACCATATAGTGGTCCAGTTGTTGTGAGAGGCACGAGCAACCCGATCTGAACCCATGTTGCCCTGGATTGTGCAGTTTTGGGGAATCCAAGTGGTGGGCAATCATGTTTCTTAGTACTCTTTCAAAGATTTTTATGTGTGACATTAGTTATTGGTTTATACTTCTTAGCTAATGCTTTGCTGCCACCTTTATGGAGTGACTGTGGAATTTCACTCATGTCTATGCTCCTTCTCCATAGCATATTAGGGCATGCAAAAGGGGTTTCTTGCAGTTCTTAATGAACACAGAGTTCCACGAGGCTGAGCCTGGGGTTGAGTACACGGGCGTGTTGTTAATAGCTTTCTCAAAGTCCAGTGGAATTAGGGTAATGTCAGAAATCAGGCATACATTGAGAGAGTTTCGAGGCTCATTCATGATAAAAATCATTTAGATTGTCGATCTTCAGACCGATTAGTGGCTCGTTAAACACAGAGTCATATTGAGATTTCGGTATCTCACTCATTTTTTTATTGTCATCTGTGTATCAGATAATCTAGCGTTCTTTAGGACCTCAGTGATTGTTCGTAGTCTTCTGTAGATGTAGCGTCTTTCTCTCTCCAGTTTACATCTTCTCTTGTTTTTTCTTAGGGGAATTTGCCTTGAACATACTTCAGTTGCCAGGAAGTTGATCCTTTCAAGGCACTGGTTTGGATCCATATTATTTAAGATATCTTCCCAAAATGTTTCATTTAAGGTTCACATGATCCCAGTTGATGTTCTTGTTGTTGAAGTTGAATTTGGTGAAGAGACCTTCATAGCTGCGTGCATTTTGCTGGTGAGGACCCCTGTGCATGTAAGTCCTCACTTTCTGCGTGCAAATGAGGAATCACATTCTTCACACACATAGATGGAGCCTCCAGTCTCCTGTCCTATTAACACGTGTTGCAGGAAGGCCACTTGTTGCTTTGACTTGCAACTTGGTGTGGGAGTTGTGTAAACATCTGGCTTACCCGTCTGACACACTCCTCCTCGGCTACTTCAGTGGCATTTTGCTCCTAGCCTAGAAGAGCTGTGCAAAGGTTATCTAAGTAATCTATGTGTTGTCCAATCAGCCAGGTTTCTCTAATAAGACATAAATGAGGCTGCTGATGTAAGAATATAAACACCAACTGTACGTGAAGAGGAATGACAGGATAACGTGAACAACTGAACTTTTGGCATACATCTTTTCCACAGCTCTGTTGGCCCACCTCTCATAATCTTTTCCACAGCTCTGCTGGCCCACCTGTTTACCTGGAAAGAGTTCCGGGGGTCAACGCCCGCGCGGCCCGGTCTGTGACCAGGCCTCATGGTGGATCAGAGCCTAATCAACCAGGCTGTTACTGCTGGCTGCACGCAGTCCGAAGTACGAACCACAGCCCGGCTGGTCAGGTACTGACTTTAGGTGCCTGTCCAGTGCCTGCTTGAAGACAACCAAGGGTCTAATGGTAATCCCCCTTATGTACCCTGGGAGGCAGTTGAACAATCTTGGGCCCATGACACTTATTGTGTTGTCTCTCAACGTGCTAGTGGCACCCCTGGTTTTCATTAGGGGGATGTTGCATCGTCTGCCGAGTCTTTTGCTTTCGTAGGGAGTGACTCTCGAGTGCAAGTTTGGTACTAATCCCTCTAGGATTTTCCAAGTGTATATAATAATGTATCTCTTCCGCCTGCGTTCTAGGGAGTACAGGTTTAGGAACTTCAAGCGTTCCCAGTAATTGAGGTGGTTTATTGCAGTTATGCGTGCCGTGAAGGTTCTCTGCATATTTTCTAGTTCAGCAGTTTCACCTGCCTTGAAAGGTGCAGTTAGTGTGCAGCAATATTCCAGCCTAGATAGAACAAGCGACCTGAAAAGTGTCATCATGGGCTTGGCATCCTTGGTTTTGAAGGTTCTCATTATCCATCCTGTCATTTTTCTAGCAGATGCGATTGCTACAGTGTTATGGTCCTTGAAGGTGAGATCCTCTGACATGATCACTCCCAGGTCTTTAACATTAGTTTTTCGCTCTATTGTGTGGTTGGAATTTGTTTTATACTCCGATGAAATTTTAATTTTCTCACGTTTTCCATATCGGAGTAATTGAAATTTCTCATCATTGAACTTCATATTGGTTTCTGCAGCCCATTTAAAGATTTGGTTTATGTCTGCTTGGAGTCTTGCAGTCTTCAATGGTGGACACTGTCATGCAGATTCGGGTGTCATCTGCAAAGGAAGACACGGCACTGTGGTTTATAACCCTGTCTATGTCCGATATGAGGATGAGGAACAAGATGGGAGCGAGTACTGTGCCTTGTGGAACAGATCCATTTGCCAACTTTTCCTGTTATTTACGCCTTTTGTGTGCTATTACACCATTGTCACACTTGTCAAAGGCTTTTGCAAAGTCTGTGTATATAACATCTGCATTCTGTTTGTCTTCTAGAGCATCCAGGACTTTGTCGTAGTGGTCGAGTAGTTGGGACAGACAGGAGCGACCTGCTCTAAACCCATGCTGCCCTGGGTTGTGTAATTGATGGGTATCTAGATGAGTGGCGATCTTTCAAAGATTTTTATGATATGGGATGTTAGCGCTATTGGTCTGTAGTTCTTTGCCAATGCTTTACTGCCACCTTTGTGGAGTGGGGCTATGTCTGTTGTTTTTAGTAACTGCGGGTCGACCCCAGTGTCCATGCTTCCTCTCCATAGGATGTTAAAAGCACGTGATAGGGGCTTCTTGCAGTTCTTGATGAACACGGAGTTCCATGAGTCTGGGCATGAGACGGAGTGCATGGGCATGTCATTTATCGCCTCTTCGAAGTCATTTGGTGTCAGGGTAATGTCAGATAGGTTTGCGTCTACCAGGTTTTGTGGCACTCTCATAAAAAATTAATTTAGGTCTTCGACTTTCAGTCTGGTTAGCGGCTCGCTAAAAACTGAGTCATACTGGGACGTTAGTAACTCACTCATTTCCTTGCTGTCATGTGTAGGACCCATCCCGTTTAAGTAGGGGCCCAATACTGGATGTTGTTCTCGACTTTGATTTGGCATAAAAAAAAGAAATACTTTGGGTTTCTTTCAATTTCAATTATGGCTTTTAGTTCTTCCAGCATTTCTTGATTCCTGTAAGATTCCTTTAGTTTTAGTTCGATGTTTGCTATTTCTCTGACCAGTGTCTCCCTACGTATTTCAGATATATTGGCCTCTTGTAGCCGCTCTGTTATTCTTTGCCTTCGCCTATATGTATAGGGAGCGCCTTTCTCTTTCTAGTTTACATCTTCTCCTTTTCCTTAGGGAATTTGTCTTGAGGAAACCTCAAGTGTCACAGAGTTAATTTGTTCTAGACATAGGTTAGGATCTGAGATGATTAGGTTATCTTCCCAGTTTATATAATTTAGGACTTGGTTTACTTGATCCCACCTTATGTTTTTGTTATTGAAGTTGAATTTGGTGAAGGCTCCACCTGTCATAATCTAGTCAATTCATCCTAGGTAAGACATTAGGAGGTGGAATCCACCTAGACACACAATTCACACTATATACGCAGCCTTTATGTAAAAGCTGGTCATGTGTCATGCTGTACAGTGTGTGTGTACTCACATTTATACTCACCTATTTGTGGTTGCAAAGGTCGATTCACAGCTCCTGGCTCCGCCTCTTCACTGGCCGATACTAGGTCTCTCTTCCTACTCCTTGAGCTTTATCATACCTCTTCTTAAAGCTATGTATGGATCCTGCCTCCACTACATCACTTCCCAGACTATTCCACTTCCTGACAACTCTGTGACTGAAGAAATACGTCGTAACTTCCCTTTGATTCATCTGAGTCTTCAACTTCCAACTGTGACCCCTTGTTGCTGTGTCCCATCTCTGGAACATCCTGTTTTTGTCCACCTTGTCGATTCCTCTCAGTATTTTGTAAGTCGTTATCATATCCCCCCTATCTTTCCTGTCTTCCAGTGTCGTCAGGTTGATTTCCCTTAACCTCTCCTCGTAGGACGTACCCCTTAGCTCCGGGACTAGTCTTGTTGCAAACCTTTGCACTTTCTCTAGTTTCCTTACATGCTTGGCTAGGTGAGGGGTTCCAAACTGGCGCTGCATACTCCAGTATGGGCCTAACGTACACAGTGTACAGGGTCCTGAATGACTCCTTATTAAGATGTCGGAATGCTGTTCTTAGGTTTGCCAGGCGCCCATATGCTGCAGCAGTTATTTGGTTGATGTGCGCCTCAGGAGATGTGCCCTGTGTTATACTCACCCAAGATCCTTTCCTTTGAGTGAGGTTTGGAGGCTTTGGCCCCCTAAACTGTACTCCGTCTGTGGTCTTCTTTGCCCTTCCCCAATCTTCATGACTTTGCACTTGGTGGGGTTGAACTCCAGGAGCCAGTTGCTGGACCAGGCCAACAGCCTGTCCAGATCCCTCTGTAGTTCTGCCTGGTCCTCGTCCGATTGAATTCTTCTCATTAACTTCACATCATCCGCAAATAGGGACACTTCGGAGTCTATTCCTTCCGTCATGTCGTTCATAAATACCAGAAACAGCACTGGTTCTAGGACTGATCCCCCAGTGGCACCCCGCTCGTTACAGGCGCCCACTCTGACAACTCGCCACTTACCATAACTCGCTGTTGTCTTCCTGACAAGTATTCCCTGATCCATTGTAGTGCGTTCCCTGTTTTCCCTGCCTGGTCCTCCAGCTTCCGCACTAATCTCTTGTGTGGAACTGTGTCAAACGCCTTCTTACAGTCCAAGAAAATGCAATCTACCCACCCCTTTCTCTCTTGTCTTACTGCCGTCACCCTGTCATAGAACTCAAACTACTGGAGTTGTCGTTGATAAGCTCATTCCTTTCTAGGTGTTCCACCACTCTTCTGATATTTGTGTGTGTGTGTGTGTGTGTGTGTGTGTATGTGTGTGTGTGTGTTTGTGAAATCATACTGCAGTATAAATAGTGTCGGGTTGGCGGAGTCGAAAATGATGAAAGGGAGAATTTTCTATTCTGGTTGTCTCATACTTGTCACTCTTGGCGTGAGGTAATTCCAGGGTAAAGTGAGCAAGTTGCTGAGTCCAGACACTGGATCTCCTGGTTGGGACTCTCAAGGGTTGTGTTACCACAGACTGTAGTCCAGGAACAGCCGCTTTGCTCTACGTCTTTCTAGGAGTACGTCGAAACGTGCGAACTCCTTCAAGCGACGGTAGTTTGACCGCGTTTTAAGGGTGACCTCTTCACAGCTGCACTGGGAATTACACAACCCACGCCACCCATTACTTGATAATGGTAGACCTACCGATAATCTGTTAGGTAAAAGAACACAAGTGCGACATTTTATTGTTGCAAGGTTTCGCTCTCCAGGAACTATGTCATGCCGTTACCGGCTTAGAGAGCGAAACGTTGCCACAATAAAATATTACATCATTTGTACCTATTTTCTTTTCCCCAACACACATAGTGTTTAAGGTGTTGTGACAGCTACAGACAGATACATTGAAATGTATGTCATCAAACACAAACTGTGTAAATCACCGCTGGATATCACAGCAGTTTTAAACCGCTCTACCTCTTTATATTCTTCGTCAAAACTCATGCTGCTCAAAATGTCCATCAATTCATGCAAGGTATACTGGCGGTGTATATATACTGGCGGTGTATATATACTGGCTGTGTATATATACTGGCGGTGTATATATACTGGCGGTGTATATATACTGGATGTGTATATATACTGGCGGTGTATATATACTGGCGGTGTATATATATACCGGCGGTGTATATATACACCGCCAGTATATATACTGGCGGTGTATATATACTGGCGGTGTATATATACTGGCGGTGTATATATACTGGCTGTGTATATATACTGGCGGTGTATATATACTGGCGGTGTATATATATATACCGGCGGTGTATATATACTGGCGGTGTATATATACTGGCTGTGTATATATACTGGCGGTGTATATATACTGGCGGTGTATATATACTGGCTGTGTATATATACTGGCGGTGTATATATACTGGCGGTGTATATATACTGGTGGTGTATATATACTGGCTGTGTATATATACTGGCGGTGTATATATATTGGCGGTATATATATACTGGCGGTGTATATATACTGGCGGTATATATATACTGGCGGTGTATATATACTGGCGGTGTATATATACTGGCGGTGTATATATACTGGCTGTGTATATATACTGGCAGTGTATATATACTGGCGGTGTATATATACTGGTGGTGTATATATACTGGCTGTGTATATATACTGGCGGTGTATATATACTGGCGGTGTATATATATACTGGCGGTGTATATATACTGGCTGTGCATATATACTGGCGGTGTATATATACTGGCGGTGTATATATACTGGTGGTGTATATATACTGGCGGTGTATATATACTGGCGGTATATATATACTGGCGGTGTATATATACTGGCGGTGTATATATACTGGCGGTGTATATATACTGGCGGTGTATATATACTGGCGGTGTATATATACTGGCTGTGTATATATACTGGCGGTGTATATATACTGGCGGTATATATATACAGGCGGTGTATATATACTGGCGGTATATATATACTGGCGGTGTATATATACTGGCGGTATATATACTGGCGGTGTATATATACTGGCGGTATATATATACTGGCGGTGTATATATACTGGTGGTATATATATACTGGCTGTGTATATATACTGGCGGTGTATATATACTGGCGGTGTATATATACTGGCGGTGTATATATACTGGCGGTGTATATACTGGCGGTGTATATATACTGGCTGTGTATATATACTGGCGGTGTATATATACTGGCGGTGTATATATACTGGCGGTGTATATATACTGGCGGTGTATATATACTGGCGGTGTATATATACTGGCTGTGTATATATACTGGCGGTGTATATATACTGGCGGTGTATATATACTGGCTGTGTATATATACTGGCGGTGTATATATACTGGCGGTGTATATATACTGGCGGTATATATATACTGGCGGTGTATATATACTGGTGGTGTATATATACTAGCTGTGTATATATACTGGCGGTGTATATATACTGGCGGTGTATATATACTGGTGGTGTATATATACTGGCGGTATATATATACTGGCGGTGTATATATACTGGCGGTGTATATATACTGGCTGTGTATATATACTGGCGGTGTATATATACTGGCGGTATATATATACAGGCGGTGTATATATACTGGCGGTGTATATATACTGGCGGTGTATATATACTGGCGGTGTATATATACTAGCTGTGTATATATACTGGCGGTGTATATATACTGGCGGTGTATATATACTGGCGGTGTATATATACTGGCGGTATATATATACAGGCGGTGTATATATACTGGCGGTATATATATACTGGCGGTGTATATATACTGGCGGTATATATATACTGGCGGTGTATATATACTGGCGGTATATATATACTGGCGGTGTATATATACTGGCGGTATATATATACTGGCGGTGTATATATACTGGTGGTGTATATATACTGGCTGTGTATATATACTGGCGGTGTATATATACTGGCGGAATATATATACTGGCGGTGTATATATACTGGCGGTATATATATACTGGCGGTGTATATATACTGGCGGTATATATATACTGGCGGTGTATATATACTGGCGGTATATATATACTGGCGGTGTATATATATTGGTGGTGTATATATGCTTGCGGTGTATATTTACTAGCAGTGTATATATACTGGCTGTGTATATATACTGGCGGTGTATATATACTGGCGGTGTATATATACTGGTGGTGTATATATACTGGCGGTGTATATATACTGGCGGTGTATATATACTGGCGTTGTATATATACAGGCGGTATATATATACTGGCGGTGTATATATACTGGCGGTGTATATATACTGGCGGTGTATATATACTGGTGGTGTATATATACTGGTGGTGTATATATACTGGTGGTGTATATATACTGGCGGTGTATATATACTGGCGGTGTATATATACTGGCGGTGTATATATACTGGTGGTGTATATATATACTGGCGGTGTATATATACTGGCGGTGTATATATACTGGCGGTGTATATGTATACTTGTATACTGGCGGTGTATATATACTGGCGGTGTATATATACTGGCGGTGTATATATATACTGGCGGTGTATATATACTGGCGGTGTATATATACTCAGCTGTTCCAAATAATCCCGAGGAATCAGAGATTCAGGTATCGAAGTATATGTTTTTACTGTTTATTGCAGTGCATGGTATTCATGCAGATCATGTTCTCAACGTGTTATCATCAAGGACGACTGAGGCGGTTATATGAATTATTCCTTCGGTCTCGCGACGTTCATCAAGTACCTCAACAGTGGTTCACCTTCCTCGCAGGATTTTGTGCGTCGAGTCACTGAAACTGATGGTGATGCTTGGCTCTCCGGTGTTCATTCTCACTGTAAATATCTTCACCATAATGCTCCTTCAACTTTTGGTAGAAATACTTGATTGAATATTCTTTTCGTCCGTTTACGAGAGCGTGTGTGTACTCAGTGAGGTGTGACGCTGAGTACTGACGTTCATTTGCATTAAGAAATGCACAGCGTCTTGGAAGCATCTTCCCGTCCTTTATCACTTGGTGTCCCAATGGATTCTGCCTTTTCGTCTTTATTTCGGAGGAATGCTGAGCACAAATGCCACGATTTTTTTTTTTTTTTTTTTTTTTGCCTCAGCTGCCACTAAAGTAAAAGCATGTCGTGTGCGCTCTATTACACTATTCCCTCATTCATCTTGTATATCTCTTGTTTATCTCTAGAGTTACTACGTTGCTTGCAACTTTTTCTCGTTTGATTGTGATCTCATTGTCGACAAGTATGGTTTCTGGACAGAGTGTACAGTCACTTTTAACGTCAAATACAGGAACGTTTGAGAGAATTTGCGGTATTTTGTTCTCTGGTGTTAAACTAGCTTACGACTTTCGCTTTTCAGTTGTAATTGTGTTTGCAGGTGTGTAGCTCGTGTGGCAAACAACATGAAGTGGGTGAGTTTTCCTGGGCGCCTCTTAAAGTCTTTCTTGATGCTGCCAGACACACACGTCCTGCCTCACCTTCACTCCAACATTTACAATACCAGGCGATCCAGGATTCTTGCGCACACCACAGTGTACATCCATTAACTGAAACGAGAAAATGTAAATGAGCATGGTATACATAGTGCTTTGCATTACATGTATATAACATGTATTACTAATGTATTATATATTACAGGTACAGTAGTATGTTATTATTTTTCTAACGTTGTCATGAACATTTTCACTAGATTTCTTGTATTTGAACATCCACTTTTATCATGTCTGAATGTTAAGATGCGAAGTAAACAAAGAACAGCAGCCATGTTGGACGCCATTTTGAATTCCTGCTTTACCGCAAGGTAAGTTTCCGGAGACCTTTCTTAAAACACTCTTAATGCATCTTTCCCGAAAGTTTCAACTTGCTACCAGTGCAGTAAATTACTAACTTCATCAATATTTAACAATCCTTCAAAATGTTACCTCCATCTTCCCGATACCTCTAACTCTCCGTTTAATAACTCTCTTCTCCTATTTTTAACTAACATATCCATTCGTTCCCTAGGCTTTCTAAACTTATTAATCTCACTCCAAAACTTTTTCTTATTTTCAACAAAATTTGTTGATAACATCTCACCCACTCTCTCATTTGCTCTCTTTTTACATTGCTTTACCACTCTCTTAACCTCTCTTTTTCTCTCCATATACTCTTCCCTCCTTGCATCACTTCTACTTTGTAAAAACCTCTCATATGCTAACTTTTTCTCTCTTACTACTCTCTTTGCATCATCGTTTCGCCCACCTGGTGTTTTTTTTTCATAAATAATAATATACTCAGGTATTTTCCATTCACTACTTTCAAAACATATTCTCTAACCAACTTAAAACTGGTTTATTTTTTAAAGAGCATTAGCTTCTTGACCGTGATCTTAAGTCTGTGTGTTGCGTTACTCACCACATGAATATAATAATGGAAGTACCGACGAGTTGATAAGTAAGACACATGTGCAACAGTTAGGTATCTTTATTCTGAAAAGTTTTGTCTATACAGTAGGCTTCTTCAGTCGAATTCAGAGTAGGCAGCAGAAACAGTAGAGATGTAAAGACGATGTAATTAGTGGTCAGTCCCTCAGCCTGGAGAAGAGTTCCGTTCCATAGTCCTGAACAACGTTCCAGAGGCAGAAAGATTTGTGCTTATATACCGGAGTTAGATGAGATGCAGCAGACGAAGGCATTGTCACTGGTAGACGGGATTTTCCAGTGGAAGTATGTCATACCCAAGAATTGGGCCAGAAGTTAGCAAGTAGGTTGTGATGTCCTCTGTAGCAAGATTACATGATGGTGCTGTGTTTAACAAGTTGTATTAGACACAGGTGCAACATCTCGGTATCTTGTAGACGTTTCGCCATCTAGTGGCTTTATCAACACAGTACATGAACAATACATGAACTTCTGGCCCAATTCCTGGGCATGACGTACTTCCACTGGGGAGTCCTACCTACCTTCGCCTGCTGCCACTCACCTGACTCCTGCCTGTGCTTCAGGTTCTTCAAGACAACGGTGCTCTTCAATTCCTCTTAGGCTGAGAGATTGATTACTTCCTCTTCTACTGACTGCTGTATATATTTAAACTGCCTTCATATTATGTCCATGTATTGTACTGACAAAGCCACTGGATACCCAGATGTTGCACATGTGTTTGATTCATCATGTGTGGGCATATGTTCGATTTCCTTTTCGAATTCTGAGGAATTTATGTCTATTTCAGGTATATAATTTGTTGGGTGGGCAGAGGTAACGACCAAAAAAATTCTGGATTCTTCACTTTCTTGTGGTTCAGTGGACTGCTGAACATTGATTCATACTGATCTTGAAAAAGTTCGCTCGTTACTTTTCTTCATCTGAGAGCAGGAAGCCAATTTTGTAAGTAGTTATTAATTTACATATTGTTTACATGTAGAAATGTTAAGGATTCATCGCTATTTCCAAAATGACTTTTGTTTGTTCCTTTTTGCACTTTCGTCTGGTATTACCTGGAGTTTACCTGAAGAGAATTTTGGGGGTCAACTCCTCTGCGGCCCGGTCTGTAACTAGGCCTCGTGATGGATCAGGGTCTGTTCAACCAGGTTGTTACTGCTGGCGGCACGTAAACCGACGTACGAACCACAGCCCGGTTGATCAGGTACTGACTGTAGGTGTCTGTCCAGCGCCTTCTTGAAGATAGCCAGAGGTCTATTGGTAATCCTCTACGTATGCTGGGAGGCAGTTGAACAGTCTTGGACCCCTGACACTTATTGTGTTGTCTCTTAGTGTACTCGTGGCGCCCCTGCTTTTCATTGAGGGAAGGTTGCATCTCCTGCTGAGTCTTTTGCTTTCGTAGGGAGTGATTTTCGTGTGTAGGTTTAGTACTAATCCCTCTAGGATTTTCCAAGTGTATATTTTCATGTATCTTTCTCGCCTGCGTTTCAGGGAATACAGATCAAGAGACTTCAACCGTTTCCAGTAACAGTGAAAGTTAAAATGCCAGTAACAGTGAAAGTTAAAATGTAAATTGTGACGAGACAGGATATTAACTTGTTTTTTAGAAGTAAAGTTTTATTTTCATATATGATTAACATTATAATTATTACCCCGCAATAATTTAAAAATCTAATAAATTAGGCACAATTGGTCCCTAAATGAACCTTTACTTCGAAGACATATAAGTAACCTTTATAATCATAATCCCTTTTTTTCTTTTCTTATTCCTTTTTTTATTTCTCTCTTTAATTGAATATATTCTTAACTGCCCATCCCCTCTTTTGATATGCCTATATGTGCCTCTCTTTTGACCAATGAGATGTTTTAATCTATTGTTTATGCATTTGGGATAAAAAAAATTTAGATCTAATTTCCCTACTCGGATCAAAAGTTGTCTGGTCAGCTAGAACTATGCTCTGGAACACGTCATATTGACAACCAACACCACCTACCTGACCCATAGTCAGGTCATCCCAATTTAGCCCACCCAGGTAATTTCTCAGTCCCATGAAGTCGGCCAAGTGAAAGTCTGGGACAGAGACTTGATTGCAGTTATCTGGGTAATTCCATGATATATTGAAACTAAGTGATTTGTGATCACTTTCCCCAAGCTCATAATTAACCTCAAGATTATTAACTAGTGATTCTTTGTTGGCAAGAACCAAGTCAAACAGGTTGTTTCCTCTAGTTGGTTCTGTCACAAACTGTTTTAAAAAACAATCCTGAATCGTTTCAAGAAAATCACTAGACTCAAGATTTCTTGTCATATTGTTCCAATCAATTTGTCTAAAGTTAAAATCTCCCATTAACTCGACATTTTCACATCTAAACACCTTATAAATTTCGTCCCATAGCAGCTTACTGTACTCCCTATCAAGATTTTGGGGCCTATAAATCACACCCAAAATTAATTTGTCATGACCCTCAAGAAACTGTAGCTAAACAGATTCTGTGTCCGATGCTTCTAATCTTATATATTGTCTAACAACAATTTAAATTATCTCTGACATACATCGCCACTCCACCACCCTTCCTGTTGACCCTATCAGTGTGGAATAGTTTATAGCCTTGTATGTCGCATTCAGAAGACATTTCTCTTTCTCTCAGGTTCAACCAAGTCTTCGATATAGCAATAATATCTATATTACCTGAACATACAAGTAATCTTAACTCATCTATCTTATTTCTTAGACTCCTACTATTAGTATAGTAAATCTTAAGAGAGCTAGTCTACTGTGTCTCTTTGTTGATCAATTGCATTGCCTTTACTAACAACTAAATTTTGAATATTGTCTATTAAACATATCCCTGAGGTATCCTGGTAATATCTGCTGTTTTCAACCTTTGCATTGCAGCTTGATTGTTTCCCACACACACCCATGCCTCTATAATCTATCAGTTTAAAGTCCTAGACAAGTCGAGTTGGCTAATGCAACCACTCCAGCCCCTGAGAGATGAACCCCATCCCTTGCATACATATCACGTTTGCCATAAAATTTGTCCTAGTTATCAATAAATGGGATTGCAAATTCCTTGCAGTACCTGTCTAGCCATCACTTTACACCAATTGCCCTAGACATCCATTCATTGTCCACTCCCTTCTAGGCAACATGCTGCATATGACTGGGACCCTTCCCTTAAACCTAATTACGTTTATGGCTGACTTGTACATATCCAGCAGCTCTTGTTTCCTGCCCTTCCCGATATCATTTCCACCAGCACTAAGACAGATGGGCTTGTTCCCATTACTTGATATAATATTATCCAACCTGTTGACTATGTCATCAACACCAGCTGCTGGGAAGCACACCCTCTGTCTAACATTCCTATCTCTGTTACAGAAAGCACAGTCCATATATCTTACCTGTGAGTCACTCACAACCAGAATATTCTTACCTTGATTAGCAGCAGAGTCAGTGGTACCTTTAACCTCGCTAACCACTGAAGTACACTCATCCTGGAGAACAGAGAATCGATTTCCGACCTTCAGATCTTCTCTGTTAAGCTTCCTTATCTTGATGCTTCTACCTTTAGTAGAGACTACGATCCACTTAAAGCAGTTGCCACTCTTAACTCTCTGTTGGTGCCCTTTTCCTCCACACCGACTCCACCCTTCACACACTCACAAATCCATCTAAGCGAATTTCCAGCCTCCTATTTTCCTCTTGGAGAAGTAGAACCTCCTCCTTCAACACATAAACATGAGAGTCTAAAACACTACAACAAGCCATGGTTTTTTATAACGCTCCACACTAATCCCCCAGACAACTAGGACAAGATGATCTTTTTTTGACCATTGACCTCAGCGTACTTTGTGAATCCCTCCTTATCATTCTTTGTGTTCCTTCTGTTAGGCATTCTTTGATCCATTGTAGTGTTTTCTCTGTTATTCCTGCCTGTCCTGCTACCTTGTGTCCCATTCTCTTGTTCAATACTGTGTGAATTCAGTGCCTTATTACACTCAAAGAATATGCAGGTCCCTCTGTCTCTCTCTCTCTCCACTTCTACCACTGATTTGTAAGACAGGATTTACCATATCTAAAACTGCTGATTGTTTATACGTCCACGCATATACCTGTGCTTCACTACTACTGTTCTCATTTTCGTCTCCATTACCTCTCATTGTAGGTATATCTCTGACATTGGTCTGTAGTTAAATGCTACATCTCTGTACCCTTTCTTAAATGCTGGACTACGTTTGTGGTCTTTCACATTTCTGCCAGATACCCTGTATCAGGTAACTTGTAGACTTTGTCAGTGGTACACAGTGTTTCTGCTCTCACTTAGTACCTTTGGCCAGTGGTACACAGTGTTTCTGCTCTCACTTAGTACCTTTGGCCAGTGGTACACAGTGTTTCTGCTCACACTTAGCAGCTTTGGCCAGTGGTACACAGTGTTTCTGCTCTCATTTAGCATCTTTGGCTAGTGGTACAGTGTTTCTGCTCTCACTTAGCATCTTTGGCTAGTGGTACACAGTGCTCTGTTCTCACCCGGGTGACACTAATTAGGGGGTGACACCACAGAGCCTCTAAAGGTGACACTAATGCACAAAACATTGCTGCACTAACATAAGAGAAGAATCATTCGTTTCTATATAGCCTTTTATATGATTACAGAGTACAAATAGGCCTATATAGGGAAAATAATTCATTTTGATGATGTGATAGATGATTTTGCAGGACTGAAGGCAAGGAAATGTAAGATCTGATTCATTGAGATGTTACCTGTACTCAAGGTCATTGAGATGTTACCTGTACTCAAGGTCATTGAGATGTTACCTGTATTCAAGGTCATTGAGATGTTACCTGTACTCAAGGTCATTGAGATGTTACCTGTACTCAAGGTCATTAAGATGTTACCTGTACTCAAGGTCATTGAGATGTTACCTGTACTCAAGGTCATTGAGATGTTACCTGTACTCAAGGTCATTGAGATGTTACCTGTACTCAAGGTCATTGAGATGTTACCTGTACTCAAGGTCAAATCGGAACTAGTGTTTCTCTGATATTGCAATGTTTTTCTTTATTTTTCAATTTTTTTTTTTTTTTCATTGTTGAAGATGAATAAATGTGGGATCTGTTGCTGTACTTAAAGTGGTATTTGAGTTTATGTTTCCTCAATATTACTACGATTATTTATTTTATCATTAATAAAGTTGAGAAGTATTCTCCTGTTCATTATCATTAATAAAGTTGAGAAGTATTCTCCTTAAACGTTCTCATTGCTAATCATTAGTAATTAGTCATGCAGTAGTTTACTCCCCCCATCCCCCTGCCCTTCATGGGGGTGACACCCAAAGATGCCGCCCCGGGTGACACCAAAGATGCCGCCCCGGGTGACACCAAAGATGCCGCCCCGGGTGACACCAAAGATGCCGCCCCGGGTGACACCAAAGATGCCGCCCCGGGTGACACCAAAGATGCCGCCCCGGGTGACACCAATCCTAGCGACGCCACTGGTTGCAGCCAACCTGGTAGGCCTCTTATTTACTAAGTCCTTCATGGTGGATGACATCTGGTAACAAAATTGTCTGTGATGAGCGAGAACTTGAACGATTTGATTAGCGAAGACTTAAGCGACGAGATTAGCGATAACTTGAGGTACGTGATTAGCTAGAATTGTGCGATGTGATTAGCGAAGACTTAAACGACGTGATCAGCGATAACTTGAGTGAGGTTACTGGATAGACCCCTGGCTGCCTTCAAGAGGGAGCTGGGCAGATACTTTAAGTCGGTGCCGGATCAGCCGGGCTGTGGTTCGTACGTTGGACTACGTGCGGCCAGCAGTAACAGCCTGGTTGATCAGGCCCTGATCCAACGGGAGGCCTGGTTGTGGACCGGGCCGCGGGGGCGTTGATCCCCGGAATACCCTCCAGGTAGACTCCAGGTAGGCTCCCTCGCCCACTGAAGAACAACAACACCTGGCTGGTTCATGTGACTGTGCAGATAGTGTAGCGGGCAGAACCGCTTCCTACACTGCATTAATTAACCTCCCGACGGGCGATAAGTCTTCTAATAAAACGTTACTAAACACAGAGTAGTTGCTTAGTGTTGAGTTAACATGCAACTCAAGTCTATACTGAGGAACCACCCTCTGACGTTCCTCTGGTGTCTGTGTACGTGAATATCCACTCTAAGACTTTACATTATTCTCTTTATCGCTTGAAATGTAATTAAGAATTCGCGAATTTAATTACCATTCACTGTGGCCATATTGTTTATTTGGTAAAACTGGTCAGTTAGCAAGAACTCATTTAAAATTATGTCCTTTCTAAAAAAAATTCTTATACTTTTAAAGATATATTTTTTTCATTAGTTAAAAAAATAATAATTTTGTACCTAAAGAACTTTAGAAAAACTTACCTAACCTTATTATAACAAGCGCAATTCGTCACGAAGAGCGTTGCTATTTAAGACAAAATCGCAAGTTATACCGATTCGGCACGACATATATATATATATATAACAAAAAGAATAGGTGACGAAAGATTGGATATCAGATTGGAGGGAGAGAGTATGGAGGAGGTGAATGTATTCAGATATTTGGGAGTGGACATGTCGGCGGATGGGTCTATGAAGGATGAGGTGAATCATAGAATTGATGAGGGGAAAAGGGTGAGTGGAGCACTTCGGAGTCTGTGGAGACAAAGAACCTTGTCCATGGAAGTAAAGAGGGGAATGTATGAGAGTATAGTTATACCAACGCTCTTATATGGGTGTGAAGCATGGGTGATGAATGTTGCAACGAGGAGAAGGCTGGAGGCAGTGGAGATGTCATGTCTGAGGTCAATGTGTGGTGTGAATATAATGCAGAGAATTCGGAGTTTGGAAATTAGGAGGAGGTGCGGGATTACCAAAACGATTGTTCAGAGAGCTGAGGAGGGGTTGTTGAGGTGGTTTGGACATGTAGAGAGAATGGAACGAGACAGAGTGACTTCGAGAGTGTATAAATCTGTAGTGGAGGGAAGGCGGGTAGGGGTCGGCCTAGGAAAGGTTGGAGGAGGGGGTAAAGGAAGTTTTGTGTGCGAGGGCTTGGACTTCCAGCAAGCATGTGTGAGCGTATTTGATAGGAGTGAATGGAGGCATATGGTTTTAATACTTGACGTGCTGTTGGAGTGTGAGCAAAGTAACATTTATGAAGGGATTCAGGAAACCGGCAGGCCGGACTTGAGTTCTGGAGATGGGAAGTACAGTGCCGGCACTCTGAAGGAGGGGTGTTAATGTTGCAGTTTTATAACTGTAGTGTAAAGCACCCTTCTGGCAAGACAGTGATGGAGTGAATGATGATGAAAGTTTTTCTTTTTCGGGCCAACCTGCCTTGGTGGGAATCGGCCGATGTGTTAATAAAAAAATATATATATATATATATATATATATATATATATATATATATATATATATATATATATATATATATATATATATATATATATATATATATATGCATATAAAATTATACATACCGTTTATTAAAGTTTGTAGAGGGTGTTTTTCGCAGCTGCTAAACCTCAACATGTTTTAAATAAACTTAAAGACAAACACAGTGCCGATGTAATGTACACAAACTCGATAACCTTCGATAAATGTGTTTACAAAAGGAATCACTGGAAAATGGTTACGGTGGAGGTTTAAATTTTCTCTGGTATCGATCTGTAGAGTGATAGTGAACACAATAAAATGCGAAACTACCACAGGGAGATCTGCTTCATGTGGCACAGCACTCAACCCACTTCTGTTTCTCTTTCATAAATCGGACGTAGAGAAGCAAACATAGACTGTAGCATCATGAAAGTGTTTTCCACTGAGGGACACAGCCGTCTCCAGTTGGTGTTACACAGATGTTGCAGTGAACCACAGGAAACAATACTTGATTATCAAGGAGGACAACATTCAGTTCACTCCGCTATGGAAAATATTAAAAGTAACTAAAAAGGTAAACTTTGTCTGCAGGAACACACTCCCTGCTCCCCTCATCTTCCTTTCTCTCCTATCACCTCCCATCCTCTTTTGTTCCTCCATCGCTTTAAATTCGTTCTTCCTTCTTAGTTCCTCTTCCCCTGCCTTGCTATTTCTTCTACGGGAATGACAAATATCTAAGTTTTTATTTTAGTACGTGATACAGGCTGCAGTGGGTCTGACCATGGATAGATGTAAGGTTCCGTATTAACACTGATTTTTTACTACCATCTAAGTCTCTCTCTCTCTATCTCTATCTGTCTGTCTGTCTCTTTCTCTCTCGCTCTTTGAAAAGTATTCAAGTGCACATACATACATACAGGTGGTGGTGGTGGTGGTGGTGGTAGTGGTGGTGGTGGTGGCGGCGGCGGTGGCGGCGGCGGTGGCGGTGGCGGCGGTGGCGGTGGCGGCGGCGGCGGCGGCCGGGTAGTGAGAGTATTGAACGCTTCAAATTTCTGGGTAGTATCATCATCCAGGATTCCCAGAAGATCTCTCCTCCCCTCGCTCTCTCTCTCTCTCTCTCTCTCTCTCTCTCTCTCTCTCTCTCTCTCTCTCTCTCTCTCTCTCTCTCTCTCTCTCTCTCTCTCTCTCTCTCTCTCTCTCTCTCTCTCTCTCTCTCTCTCTCTCTCTCTCTCTCTCTCTCTCTCTCTCTCTCTCTCTCCTCTCTTTCTCTCTCTCTCTCTCTCTCTCTCTCTCTCTCTCTCTCTCTCTCTCTCTCTCTCTCTCTCTCTCTCTCTCTCTCTCTCTCTCTCTCTCTCTCTCTCTCTCTCTCTCTCTTCTCTCTCTCTCTCTCTCTCTCTCTCTCTCTCTTCTCTCTCTTCATTCTCTCTTATCCTTTGTTCCTCTCTCTTATCTCCTCTGGAATAAGAGATATAAATGCTATATAATGTAATCCTTTGTTGCACTCGTTCTTATCTACAACTCTTGCCAAGCTTGTTCTTCTCTGTAGCCTTACTTACACATTTCCAGGGAGTTATTAATATCATCTTACCTCCTGTTTTCCACTTGCATGACCATATATCTCTCCTACTTGAACATCTCTCCATAGATTGCAAATTCAATGCTTTCTGTCTCTCCCAGTAGGAAAAATTTCTGATACACGGGATCAGCTTCATCATACTTCCCTATATTTTCCAGGACATTCATGTTCATTCCAGGGTTGAAGTTGTTCCATGTAGATAGTAATAACGGGAAGCAAGGGGGAGGTGGAGTAGCGTTATGTGTACGAGAAAGTATAAATAGTTGCATAAAAAAGTAGGTATAATAATCGATGAGTTAGTCACAGAATCTGTTTTGGTAGAATTTCTGGAAAGTCAAGAAATATTAATTTTAGGTGTAATGTACCGACCCCAAGGCTATAGATAGCGACAAAGAGAGACTTTTTTGGGATGAAATTGTTAGGGCTTCTGGACACGATAACGTAGTAATAGTAGGGAATTTTAACTTTAGCCAAATTGACTGGACTTTTTTGACAGGTAATCTGGAGTCCAGTGACTTCCTGGAAGTAGTTCAGGACTGTTTTCTGAAACAGTGTGTAACAGAGCCTACCAAAGGTAATAATTTGCTCGACCTAGTCTTGTCATAAGGAAAGACTCGTAAATAATCTAGAGATCACTGAAGAGTTTGATGTAAGTGACCACAAATCTATTAATATTATTTTACCTGGCAGCAGGAAAATAAGGATAATACGATAAAAGTCCCCGATTTTCGTTCTGCCAATTTTAATGGACTTAGGGAATACCTGTCTAATCTCGACTGGGGTAATCTAGCTAATGATTATATTAACGATGATCATACGACAACGAAGGGATCTGCGACTATGATTATTTTCTTAATAACGTACAATGTGCCCAAACTATATATATTCTAAAGAGAGAAATTAACTCAAATAAAAAAGATCCCAAATGGATGAATAGAAGATTGAATCACTTATTAGGAGAGAAGAGAGGAATAAGATACATCAGAAGAGAAGAGGATAACCTTATTGACCAATTATGTCCATATTAAAAGAGAGGTAAAGTAGGTGATTAAGAAGCTAAATACGATTATGAAAATAAAGTAGCCAGAGAATCAAGACAAATCTATAGGTCTATAGGACAAAGATCACACAACTGAGACCTGGGTCTGGTGCCCTTACTGAAAATGAGCAGGAAATGTGTTCTCTTTGTAATGGTTAAGTCTTGTCAGTCTTGACACAAGAAGACATAAAGAAGCATAAGTAATAATTATTTATGCTCTGAAGAAAATAAATTAAGTAATATTATTGTTACGAGGGACTTGGTTATTAAAGAAGTCGATAAACTTAAACAAAATAAGCCCCCGGGCCCCGACGAAATGTTTTCAAGGGTACTTAAGGAATACAAGCGGGAACTTAGTTGTGCCAGAGATGTGGAAGATGGTTGATGTTATTCCTTTGTTTAAATAAGGGGATAGGTCAATTCCATCAAATTACAGGCCAATAATCTTGACGTCTATAGTAGGCAAATTATTAGAATCAATTATAGCTGATGAATATCAAAATGGTATACAATACCGACAGGTTGGTAGGTAAGACACAGACAAACTCAGATCAAGGCTGATGGACTGATACATCGTCTTCACATCTCTACTGCTCCTGTCTACTTTCTGTACTCGACTGAAGAAGTCTACTGTGTAGGCGAAACTTTTCGGAATAAAGTTGCCTAACTGTTGCCTATGTGTCTTACCTTCCAATTATAGCTGATATTAGAAGCCCCCTTAACGAGCATAATATGATTAATGAGTCTCAGCATGGATTCACAAGAGGTCGTTCCTGCCTGACAAATTTACTGACGTTCTTTAATAAAGCATTCGAGGCAGTAGATATCGATGAAGAATATGATGTTTATTTGTATTTCAGTAAAGCCTTTGTTAGAGTACTTCACAAAAGACTTAAGAAAAGTGGCAGCTCATGGTATAGGAGGTAAAGTTCAAACATGGATCTGCGCTTGCCTAACCTATAGGCATGACAATTCCACCTGTGGATTTGTCCAAGGTGACACCGCCTACAACTGCTTCACCTCACCTGTCTACAGTATATAAGATCCTCTGTACATATGCTGTACTCTTATCAAGACTGATGGACTGAGTACATCGACTCCAGGCTGACGGACCGATTACCTCAAACTCTGTTTTGATCTTCAACCATTCTTCTCTGTATTGGACTGAGGAAGCCACTGCTTGGCGAAACGTTTCCAGTCGGTTCTCTGAACCATTTATCTACATTACTGTTTCATATGCATGCACATGCAGAGTACTTATACCCCTGCACACATACCTTTATAGAATATACATAATATGCTTCAGCACACACATCAGCATATACCAGGGATAGATGGTGATGCCATCTGGGCGGTTTGCTGGGTTGGGAGTATTGTTGGCTGCTAGTGATCGGGGCTCTCTTTCGGTTGAGCATCCAGCTGTAGCAAGGCTTCTCTTTATTATGTCGTTGACTTCATTGTGTCTTACGTGCCAGCCCTTAGTTTCAGAGCAGTTAATACCATGTAGACTATATTGGTCGGCTTGCGCATTGCCGCAAATACACGTATATTCTGTGTGAACTGGGGCAGCAAGGCGAAGAGCCACTGCAATACGGAGGGTCTTAGAGTCGTGGCGTGTTCCCTTTGCTGAAATGGAAACTGTTTGGAGGAAGTCCCCAGAGTGAAGTGCGCTCGCAGCTGTCTCCCTGTCTGATGTTACAGCCTTAAGCATGTTGGCAAGCACCTTTTCAGCGATGGGGCCGTCCCTACTTGACTGTTTGTAGGCCAGTGTTGCACTAGGTTTTGGTGCTGAAACAGCAAGAGCCTTGCATTCGGTGATGGTACTGGCATAGACAGAAAAGAAATGGGGTCCCCAAATAATAGTTTAGAAGCAACACTATAACACGATTCTATGAAGGGCTAGAGGGAAGGGAAATGTTTAGAAACTGCTTAGAGAGCAGCATTCCTTCTTACTAAGTTAAAAACATTGGCAAAGTTCAATTTGATAAAGGCGTTTTCATCTGACATGTTGTTGATGTATACTCGTGCTGCATGGGCAGCTGCTTCACAGTCTTGTTGAACACCAAAACCGAGCTGAGTTGGTTTCAACTTTGCGGCAACATCTTGACTCACCATTCTTACTGCAGCCTTGGCAACAAGGCGCCCACTGCAATGGGCCTGATTCCTCCATCCTTTTTCCGGAGGGCACACAGTGAGGCACCAAAGAAGAGGGGTCTAATGGCCTCCGGGACATTTGGTGAGTTCAGACAGCAACCTCTCTGAAACCTCACCAAGTGCTGGATTGAGCATTTGTTTTAAGTGTTGTGGCCTTAAACCAGTGAAACCTCCTGCTGAGCCCTGTGGAAATGACATAGCAGCATTATACACATCAGCGTCCTGTAAGGTTAAATGCTATTCATCTGCTGTAATGTCTGTACTGGGAGCCCTGGGTGGATGTCCTTCAGGGCTTGTGCTGTAATGACGTTCTTAGGGGCGATGTTATCCTCACTGGTTATAAGCCTCAGTGCTCCAGTAGTATTACCCTCTTCTATTTTTTTGCTAATTTGGGCTCTAATTTTTGAGGCATCAGGTGTCCTGTTATTGGCATTTATAACCAGAAGCTCCAGTGGCGAGTCACATATGATTAAGACCTGCGTCAGGAAACACTTGTCCTGCTTCCTGACGGATCTTACCTAACTTAACTGAATCGGTTTAAATCTTCATTTGAATCAGCCACAAGAACATCATCAGCAGGACATGCAATGATATTTTAAGAAAGTGGAAGCTACATCCCATTTCTACAAAGGCAAGATCTTTAATAATATCTTCAATATACAGGGTGTTTCAAGACGATGGACCCAATTTCAAAGCAGTATATGCTGAGAATGGTTCCATTTGTTTGAAACATCCTGTATAATTTAGATAGCAATGGTGAGAGTACTCCACCTTGTTGTACACCCTTGTTAATGATATAATAATCTTTCTTACCACCCCACACAATTCTTACTTCCTGGTCTCTTAAATAATACATAAAATATACAATATCAAGAGGGATTCCTCTATCAAAGAACACATCCCCCAAAATAAAGTGCTCCATCTGATGTCTTCAATATGTCCATGAAAGCAGCAGTGCCCTTCCTTCCTTCTTCCTGTAAGGCCCAACACTTTCTTTTACCACGAAACATGCATCAGTAGTAGATAATCTCATAATGAACCCAAATTGTCTAAAATTCATTTGTACAATTTCTTCTATTATATCCGAAAAAATTAATTTCACGTATTTTCAGTAAGCAAGATGATATAAGAACATAAGAACACAAGAAAGAAGGAACACTGCAGCAAGCCTACTGACCCATACGAGGCAGGTTCATCACTCCCCGGCTTAGACCCGACCACCTGGAGTTAACCCTCTCCAGGTAAACTCCAGGTAATCAGGGAACTTCCACTTAAGGAAGGGGAAAAGCATAAAACCTAGTAGCACAAGCTAGTCAGGTCCAACTCACACTACACCCACACCCACTCATGTATTTATCTAACCTAACGTCTTAGCTTCTATGACGGTACTCGGGAGTTTGTTCCACTCATCCACAACTCTATTACCAAACCAGTGCTTTCCTATATCCTTCCTGAATCTGAACTTTTCCAACTTGAAACCATTGCTGTGAGTCCTGTCTTGGCTGGATATTTTCAGCACGCTATTTACATCCCCTTTATTTATTCCTGTTTTCCATTTATACACCTCAATCATATCTCCCCTTATTCTACGCCTTTCTAGAGAGTGTAGATTCAGGGCCCTCAGTCTATCCTCATAGGGAAGGTTTCTGATACATTGGACCAGCTTTGTCATCCCCCTCTGTACGTTTTCCAGTGCTGTGCAGCATAATCTAAATGAGGCCTAACAAAAGATATATAGAGTTGAAGAACAACCTGAGTACTTCTATTATTTATACTTCTTGATATGAAGCCAAGGATTCTGTTAGCTTTATTGCGAACATTTATGCACTGTTGTCTTGGTTTCAGATTACTGCTAACCAGAACTCCTAAATCCTTTTCGCAATCACAAGTATTAAGATCTACATTATTTAGTTTATATGTGGCATGGTTATTGTCCTGTCCAACATTTAGAACTTTGCATTTGTCTACATTAAACTGCATCTGCCACTTCTCCGACCACTGCATCAGTCTATTCAAATCATCCTGGAGTGCTCTAATGTCCTCATTAGAATGAATTGGACGGCCTATTTTGGTGTCATCAGCAAATTTGTTTAAGTTGCTATTTATTCCCTCATCTATGTCGTTTATGTAAATTGTGAACAACAAGGGGCCCAAAACTGACCCCTGTGGGACACCGCTTGAGACGTGCCCCCATTCTGATTTCTCTCCATTTATGCAAACTCTCTACTGCCTATTTGTCAACCATGCCTCTACCCAGGACAAAAATTTCTCCTCCTATTCCTTGTGCCTTAAGTTTCCTCAGTAGCCTCTGATGTGCAACTTTATCGAAAGCCTTACTGAAGTCCATATACACAATATCGTATTTATTACCATGATCTACCTCCTCAAACACCTTAGTGAAAAAAGTTAGTAAATTCGTAAGACAGGAACGCCCCTTAGTAAAACCGTGTTGAGATTCACTAATCAATTTATGTCTTTCAAGATGGCTATGAATTGCCTCGGCAATTATTGATTCCATAAATTTACCAACTATGGAGGTAAGGCTTATTGGTCTATCGTTCGAAGCTAAGGACCTGTCACCTGCCTTGTAAATAGGTATTACATTTGCCATTTTCCACTTGTCTGGCACTATGCCTTTTTGTAGTGATATATTGAAAAAATTGCCAGAGGTTTGCTAAGTTCCTCTTTACATTCCTTTAAAACTCTTGCAAACAGTTCATCAGGGCCTGGGGATTTGTTAGGTTTTAATTTCTCTATTTGTCTGAGGACCATGTCACTAGTTACCCCAATCGAGCATATTTTATTATCTTCCTGTTCTACATAATTTATTATTTCTGGAATTTCGCTAGTATCTTCCTGAGTAAAAACTGAGAGGAAGTAAGTATTGTAAATTTCACACATATCCTTATCTCTGTCAGTGATCTGACCTGAGTTACTCTTAAGTGGGCCTATCTTGTCCCAAATCTTTCTTCTGTATACCTGAAAGAACACTTCTGGGTTAGTCTTCGAATCCCTTGCGACCTTAGCCTCAAAATCCCTTTTTTATTTTCTTATTCCTTTTTTTATTTCTCTATTTTATTGAAAATATTGATTTCTTATCTGCCCATCCCCTCTTTTGATACGCCTATATATGCCTCTCTTTTGACCAATGAGATGTTTTAATCTATTGTTCATCTATTTAGGATCATTTTTGTTATATCTAATTTCCCTACTCGGAACAAAAGTTGTCAGGGCAGCTAGAACTATGCTCTGGAAAACGTGATATTGGCAACCAAAACCACCTACCTGACCCATAGTCAGGTCATCCCAATTTAGCTCACCCAGGTAATTTCTGAGCCCCATGAGGTCGGCCAAGCGGAAGTCTGGGACAGAGACTTGATTGCAGTTATCTGGGTAATTCCATGATATATTAAAATTAAGTGATTTGTGATCGCTTTCCCCAAGCTCATCATTAACCTCAAGATTATTAATTAGTGATTCTTTGTTAGCAAGAACCAAATCAAGCAAGTTGCTACCTCTAGTTGGTTCTGTCACAAACTGTTTTAAAAAAACAATCCTGAACCGTATCAAGGATATGTGTGAAATTTACAATACTTACTTCCTCTCAGTTTTTACTCAGGAAGATACTAGCGAAATTCCGCAATAATGGATTCAAGTTAGATAAGTTTAGATTTAGAAAGGATATAGGAAAGTATTGGTTTGGAAATAGGGTAGTTGATGAGTGGAACAGTGTGCCTAGTAAGGTTATTGAAGCTAGGACCTTGGGTAGTTTCAAATTTAGGTTGGATAAATTCATAAGAACATAAGAACATAAGAAAGGAGGAACACTGCAGCAGGCCTGTTGGCCCATACTAGGCAGGTCCTTCACAATCCGTCCCACTAACAGAATATTTGCTCAACCCAATTTTCAATGCTACCCAAGAAATAAGCTTTGACAATTCTACCCACTCATGCGCGAGTCCCACTCAAATCCAACCCCTCTCACTCATAAGAACATAAGAAAGGAGGAACACTGCAGCAGGCCTGTTGGCCCATACTAGGCAGGTCCTGCACAATCCGTCCCACTAACAGAATATTTGCTCAACCCAATTTTCAATGCTACCCAAGAAATAAGCTTTGACAATTCTACCCACTCATGCGCGAGTCCCACTCAAATCCAACCCCTCTCACTCATGAATTTATCCAACCTAAATTTGAAACTACCCAAGGTCCTAGCTTCAATAACCCTACTAGGCAGACTGTTCCACTCATCAACTACCCTATTTCCAAACCAATACTTTCCTATATCCTTTCTAAATCTAAACTTATCTAACTTGAATCCATTATTGCGGGTTCTCTCTTGGAGAGATATCCTCAAGACCTTATTTATATCCCCTTTGTTAATACCCATTTTCCACTTGTATACCTCGATCATGTCTCCCCTCATTCTACGTCTTACAAGTGAATGTAATTTTAGGGTCTTCAATCTTTCTTCGTAAGGAAGATTTCTAATGCTATGTATTAATTTAGTCATTCTACGCTGAATGTTTTCTAACGAATTTATGTCCATTCTGTAATATGGAGACCAGAACTGAGCTGCGTAATCTAGGTGAGGCCTTACTAATGATGTATAAAGCTGTAATATAACCTCTGGACTTCTGTTGCTAACACTTCTTGATATATATCCCAGTAATCTATTTGCCTTATTACGTACGCTTAGGCATTGCTGTCTTGGTTTAAGGTTGCTGCTTACCATCACCCCCAAGTCCTTCTCGCAATCTGTATGGCTAAGTTCTACGTTATTTAACTTATAAGTGCTTGGGTTATGGACACTCCCGAGCTTCAGAACCTTGCATTTATCTACATTGAACTGCATCTGCCACTTTTCTGACCACGAATTAAGTTTGTCTAAATCTTCCTGAAGTTCTATGACATCTATGTTTGAATCAATTATCCTACCTATCTTCGTGTCGTCGGCGAATTTGCTCATATCACTAGTAATTCCCTCATCAAGGTCATTGATATATATTATAAATAACAATGGGCCTAAGACTGATCCCTGTGGAACACCACTTGTTACAAGTCCCCATTCGGATTTAACCCCATTTATGCACACTCTCTGCTTCCTATTGGTGAGCCATGACTCGATCCATGACAGCACTTTTCCCCCAATGCCATGAGCTGCCACTTTCTTTAACAGTCTCTGGTGCGGTACTCTATCAAAAGCCTTACTAAAGTCTAAATAAACAATATCGAATTCTTTATCGTGATCAACAGCCTCAAAAGCTTTACTGAAGAAGGTTAATAAATTAGATAGGCAGGAACGGCCCCTCGTGAATCCATGCTGGGTATCATTAATCAAATTATGGTTATCTAGATGGCTTCTAATAATATCAGCTATAATTGACTCTAGTAATTTGCCTACAATTGAGGTCAGGCTTATTGGGCGGTAGTTTGACGGTAGTGAGTGAGTGAGTGAGTGAGAGGGGTTGGATTTGAGTGGGACTCGCGCATGAGTGGGTAGAGTTGTCAAAGCTTGTTTCTTGGGTAGCATTGAAAATTGGGTTGAGCAAATATTCTGTTAGTGGGACGGATTGTGAAGGACCTGCCTAGTATGGGCCAACAGGCCTGCTGCAGTGTTCCTCCTTTCTTATGTTCTTATGAGAGAGAGTGGTTGAATTTGAGTGGGACTAGTAGATAAATGGTTCAGAGAACCGACAAGTTGATAAATTAGACACATGTGCGACACTTGGGTATATTTATTGAGGAAACGTTTCGCCCCACAGTGGGTCTTGCACCTGAGCTAATAGAGTTATCAAGCCTATTCCTTGGGTAGCATTGAAAATGGGTTGGGCAAATATTTTTGTTAGTGGGTTTGGGTTTGAGAAGAACCTGCCTAGTATGGGCCAATAGACCTGCTGTAGTGTTCCTCCTTCCTTATGTTCTTATGACACGTACATCCTCAGGCTAAGACTGCTTTTGCAGGACCAGGAAATGACACTCAACAATTATATGAACTAACATTTCGGCTTGATAAAATACCTCAGAAAAACAGAGCATTAACAAATACACTATGAGTTGGATGAACTGCCATTTAGAAACATAACAAATCTAAGCCCCAGAGTGTGTTATCACACGAGGCAATATTTAGAATATTGATAGAAATAAGGAATATTGCTCTAGTATTCAAGAAGGAAGATACACTCATATGTAAAGGATTGTATGACGTGTACAGTGATTTACAAACACGGAAAAATGACGTGAAACTCAGAGACAAAATGTGCAACACAAATGACGTGAAACTCAGAGACAAAATGTGCAACACAAATGGGAGGAAAGGTTTCTTTGCTGAATCATGGAACACCTGAACACACTGCTCTCTGTAGATGTAAATACAATCACAATATTATCCTTTAAAAACCGGTTTGAGAAGCACTTCTCAAATACGGAGTTCAGCTAGATAGATCACGTGAGCTGGTTTTAAGAACATAAGAACATAAGAAAGGAGGAACACTGCAGCAGGCCTGTTGGCCCATACTAGGCAGGTCTTTCACAATCCGTCCCACTAACAGAATATGTGCTCAACCTTGGCATTAGTTCATGAACCACCACAGAAGACCACTTAAACATGGACCACTCTGAGCATAATAAAAGTGGTAATATAAGTAGTAGCAGCAGAAGTAGTGATATTATTACGAACACAGGTGTAGTTTAGTGGTCTGCATACCTGGTTGTAGTACGATAACCAAGGTAGTAACGAGGAACGAGCAAAAGGCAACAGAGAGTAAATATTTATATTTCCTTCACCAAACAGCAAGCAATAGTGTGTACAATATATACAGAAGACATGTACAGAAAGGTACATTGCAAGCAAGAGACACGGTAAGAACTGCACTCGACCAGACTTAGGGGTAAGTGTGCCAATGTTGATTCACCAATGTACCACATCGGCTCACAACACTGGTGGACTTCTTTGTAATTGGCTGGTTGAAAAAGGTGTTAGCATAACGAAGGAGGGGGCCCCTACTCATTACACTCTTAGCACCTGGTTCACTGGTCGGGAGGACCTGCTTATACGCCGAATAAAATGTGACATACTCTTAGCACGCCACAGATATCAAGAGTAGCAGCAGTAGTAGTAGATGAAGTGGCAGTAGCAGCAGTAGTAGTAGATGAAGTGGTAGTAGCAGCAGTAGTAGTAGATGAAGTGGTAGTAGCAGCAGTAGTAGTTGGGCAATTATTCTGTTAGTGGGATGGATTGTGAAGGACCTGCCTAGTATGGGCCAACAGGCCTGCTGCAGTGTTCCTCCTTTCTTATGTTCTTATGTTCAAGAAAGTCACTAGACTCAAGATTTCCTGTCACATTGTTCCAATCAATAAAGAATCCGATATTGTTTATTTAGACTTTAGTAAGGCTTTTGATAGAGTACCGCACCAGAGACTGTTAAAGAAAGTGGCATCTCATGGCATTGGGGGAAAAGTGCTGTCATGGATCGAGTCATGGCTCACCAATAGGAAGCAGAGAGTGTGCATAAATGGGGTTAAATCCGAATGGGGACTTGTAACAAGTGGTGTTCCACAGGGATCAGTCTTAGGCCCATTGTTATTTATAATATATATCAATGACCTTGATGAGGGAATTACTAGTGATATGAGCAAATTCGCCGACGACACGAAGATAGGTAGGATAATTGATTCAAACATAGATGTCATAGAACTTCAGGAAGATTTAGACAAACTTAATTCGTGGTCAGAAAAGTGGCAGATGCAGTTCAATGTAGATAAATGCAAGGTTCTGAAGCTCGGGAGTGTCCATAACCCAAGCACTTATAAGTTAAATAACGTAGAACTTAGCCATACAGATTGCGAGAAGGACTTGGGGGTGATGGTAAGCAGCAACCTTAAACCAAGACAGCAATGCTTAAGCGTACGTAATAAGGCAAATAGATTACTGGGATTTATATCAAGAAGTGTTAGCAACAGAAGTCCAGAGGTTATATTACAGCTTTATACATCATTAGTAAGGCCTCACCTAGATTACGCAGCTCAGTTCTGGTCTCCATATTACAGAATGGACATAAATTCGTTAGAAAACATTCAGCGTAGAATGACTAATACTTAATAATTTAATACTTAATAATTAATACATAGCATTAGAAATCTTCCTTACGAAGAAAGATTGAAGACCCTAAAATTACATTCACTTGTAAGAGGTAGAATGAGGGGAGACATGATCGAGGTATACAAGTGGAAAATGGGTATTAACAAAGGGGATATAAATAAGGTCTTGAGGATATCTCTCCAAGAGAGAACCCGCAATAATGGATTCAAGTTAGATCAGTTTAGATTTAGAAAGGATATAGGAAAGTATTGGTTTGGAAATAGGGTAGTTGATGAGTGGAACAGTCTGCCTAGTAGGGTTATTGAAGCTAGGACCTTGGGTAGTTTCAAATTTAGGTTGGATAAATTCATGAGTGAGAGGGGTTGGATTTGAGTGGGACTCGCGCATGAGTGGGTAGAATTGTCAAAGCTTATTTCTTGGGTAGCATTGAAAATTGGGTTGAGCAAATATTCTGTTTGAACATAAGAACATAAGACATAAGAAAGGAGGAACACTGCAGCAGGCCTGTTGGCCCATACTAGGCAGGTCCTTCACAATCCATCCCACTAACAGAATATTTGCTCAACCCAATTTTCAAAGCTACCCAAGAAATAAGCTTTGACAATTCTACCCACTCATGCGCGAGTCCCACTCAAATCCAACCCCTCTCATTCATGAATTTATCCAACCTAAATTTGAAACTACCCAAGGTCCTAGCTTCAATAACCCTACTAGGCAGACTGTTCCACTCATCAACTACCCTATTTCCAAACCAATACTTTCCTATATCCTTTCTAAATCTAAACTTATCTAACTTGAATCCATTATTGCGGGTTCTCTCTGGAGAGATATCCTCAAGACCTTATTTATATCCCCTTTGTTAATACTCCATTTTCCACTTGTATACCTCGATCATGTCTCCCTCATTCTACGTCTTACAAGTGAATGTAATTTTAGGGTCTTCAATCTTTCTTCGTAAGGAAGATTTCTAATGCTATGTATTAATTTAGTCATTCTACGCTGAATGTTTTCTAACGAATTTATGTCCATTCTGTAATATGGAGACCAGAACTGAGCTGCGTAATCTAGGTGAGGCCTTACTAATGATGTATAAAGCTGTAATATAACCTCTGGACTTCTGTTGCTAACACTTCTTGATATAAATCCCAGTAATCTATTTGCCTTATTACGTACGCTTAGGCATTGCTGTCTTGGTTTAAGGTTGCTGCTTACCATCACCCCAAGTCCTTCTCGCAATCTGTATGGCTAAGTTCTACGTTATTTAACTTATAAGTGCTTGGGTTATGGACACTCCCGAGCTTCAGAACCTTGCATTTATCTACATTGAACTGCATCTGCCACTTTTCTGACCACGAATTAAGTTTGTCTAAATCTTCCTGAAGTTCTATGACATCTATGTTTGAATCAATTATCCTACCTATCTTCGTGTCGTCGGCGAATTTGCTCATATCACTAGGGTTCTTTCAAGTGTATAGGACGAAGGTGAGGGAAAAGGTAGGTCCTCTGAAAATTGGGAATGGACAGCTGACGGATAACGAACTGGAAATGTGTTCTCTATTTAATGACTATTTTTTGTCAGTCTTTACACAAGAAGACGTAAATGAGATTCCAGAAATTAACAATTATTCAGTTCCTGAAGAATTCAAGTTAACTAATATTACTGTCACGAGGGACATGGTTATCAAACAGATAGATAAACTGAAGCAAAATAAGTCCCCGGGACCCGACGAGTTGTTTTCCAGGGTACTTAAAGAATGTAAGATGGAACTTAGTCAGCCATTAATGAATGTGTTTAATACGTCCATCCTAACTGGTGTTGTGCCAGAGATGTGGAAGATAGCTAATGTAGTTCCTATATTCAAATCAGGGGATAAGTCAATTCCATCAAATTACCGTCCAATAAGCCTCACATCTATAGTAGGCAATGGAAAAATAAACACATAAGCAGTATAATGTGATCCTTTATTGACAACGTTTCGCCCACGCAGTGGCTATCGACAGACAGATCTACCTGGAAAATGAGCAACATGGAGAATATATAGGTACAGTCAGGTGGAGAATGCTGGGTCAGGTGAGAAAGCTGCATGTGAGTCTTAAAGTAGTGTGATAGTTGAAAACATAGTGTGACTTAAGGACCTGCAGTGTACCATTCTTGAGTTCTAGGTGGGATAGCGTTGAAGAAGTTTCTTGGCAATAGGTTCAGCTATGTTGTAGAAGCTGAACCTATTGCCAAGAAACTTCTTCAACGCTATCCCACCTAGAACTCAAGAATGGTACACTGCAGGTCCTTTAAGTCACACTATGTTTTCAACTATCACACTACTTTTAAGACTCACATGCAGCTTTCTCCACCTGACCCAGCATTCTCCACCTGACTGTACCCTATATATATCTCCATGTTGCTCATTTTCCAGGTAGATCTGTCTGTGACTCGATAAAGCCCACTGCGTGGGCGAAACGTTGTCAATAAAGGATCACATTATACTGCTTATGTGTTTATTTTTCCATTGTGTCGGTATTTTATACCATTTATTTCTATAGTAGGCAAATTATTAGAATCAATTATAGCTGATATTATTAGAAGTCACCTTGAAGAACATAATTTGATTAATGAATCTCAGCATGGGTTCACGAGAGGTCGTTCCTGCCTAACAAATTTACTGACGTTTTTCAATAAAACATTTGAGGCAGTAGACAGTGATAAAGAATATGATATAGTTTACTTGGATTTCAGTAAGGCCTTCGATAGAGTACCTCACAAGAGACTCTTAAGAAAGGTGGCAGCTCATGGTATAGGAGGTAAAGTTCTAGCATGGATAGAGGCATGGCTTACCAATAGAAAGCAGAGAGTTTCCATTAATGGGGTCAAATCTGAATGGGGATTAGTCACTAGTGGCGTTCCACAAGGATCAGTTTTGGGCCCATTGTTGTTCATAATTTACATAAATGACCTTGATGAAGGAATTGCAAGTGACATGAGTAAATTTGCTGATGATACAAAAATAGGCCGTATAATTCATTCTGAGCAGGATACCAGTGAACTCCAGGAGGATTTGGACAAATTAATGTCTTGGTCTGAAAAGTGGCAGATGAAGTTTAATGTGGACAAGTGTAAGGTGCTAGTCGTTGGTAATGAAAATATCCCTCGAATTTATAAACTAGGTGAAGTAGAGCTTGATCATACAGAATGTGAAAAAGACTTGGGAGTCATGGTAAGCAGGAATCTAAAGCCAAGACAACAGTGCCTAAGTGTGCGCAATAAGGCTAACAGATTACTAGGATTTATTTCAAGAAGTATAAGCAACAGAAGTCCAAAAGTTATTTTACAGCTCTATACATCACTAGTGAGACCTCATTTGGATTATGCAGCTCAGTTTTGGTCACCTTACTACAGGATGGATATAGATTCATTGGAGAACATACAAAGAAGAATGACTAAAATGATTTACAGTATAAGAAATCTCCCGTATGAAGATAGACTTAGAGCGTTGAATCTCCACTCTCTGGAGAGGCGTAGAATGAGGGAGATATCATCGAGGTGTACAAGTGGATGATGGGTATAAACAAAGGAGATATTAATAAAATACTGAGGATATCGAACCAAGTAAGAACCAGAAATAACGGATTTAAATTGGATAAATTTAGATTTAGAAAGGACATAGGCAAGTACTGGTTTTCGAACAGAGTTGTAGATGCGTGGAACAATCTTCCGAGTGGGGTGATAGAGGCTGGGACCTTGGGTGGATTTAAAAGAGATTGGACAAATATATGAGTGGGAGGGGCTGGGTTTGATTAGTGTCGTGAGTACGGGAATAAATTCTTAGGTAGTGGTGGTTTTGATAAGGCCCTGCCTGAACTAAGGGGCCAGAGGCCTGTCTGGCAGGTTTCCTCCTCATAAAATATTTGTATCTTATGTTCTTAACCTAAATTTACAACTACCCAAGGTCCTAGCTTTCAATAACCCCTACTAGGCAGACTGTTCCACTCATCAACTACCCTATTTCCAAACCAATACTTTCCTATATCCTTTCTAAATCTAAACTTATCTAACTTGAATCCATTATTGCGGGTTCTCTCTTGGAGAGATACCCTCAAGACCTTATTTATATCCCCTTTGTTAATACCTATTTTCCACTTGTATACCTCGATCATGTCTCCCCTCATTCTACGTCTTACAAGTGAATGTAATTTAAGGGTCTTCAATCTTTCTTCGTAAGGAAGATTTCTAATGCTATGTATTAATTTAGTCATTCTACGCTGAATGTTTTCTAACGAATTTATGTCCATTCTGTAATATGGAGACCAGAACTGAGCTGCGTAATCTAGGTGAGGCCTTACTAATGATGTATAAAGCTGTAATGTGTATGTGGGCAGGAAGGGGCCCCCTGTGGTGGATCAATACGCTCCGAGTCGGTGCCTTGTTGGTTCCCGTAGTTAGTCTTTCGGCCTTGGATATGTTGGGCACTTCGAGGAAGAGCTCTGCTGGGATGAGCAAAGGGACGTGCTCGACAACCCCCTTGCTCACCTTGTCCTGGGCAAAGAGCTCCCTTATCCCTGGGTTCTGAGAAGCCATGGTCTTGATCCTGACGTATGTATCCTCGTCCCGAGGCTTGGCCAGGATCTCTCCCCTGAGCGTGATTTCGCAGCTGAGCTTGCTGGAGGGGACTGCTGTCTCCAACTCCCTCACCATCTCGTAGGTGGGGAATATAAACCTGTTGAAGGAACTGGCTGTCTGAGCGCGACCAGACCGGTTCCTTCCCCTGACCACCAGGGTAAACTCCCCAGCCCCATCTGAGGCAGGATCCTCCAGGCTGGGATCCTGGGGAGGCACCGGCACCGTTGTCTGGACCGATGGGGAGTTCAGCTCTATGGCAGTATCCCCGCCACTCGGTTGATCCGTGACCTTCTTGGGGGGGGCTTGAACCTCCTCCAAGGTGCCCTGAGAGTCGTTGTTCCATGAGTAGCGCCTTTTAGTGCTGAGTCCTTGGACTGGCATGGTTCATCTGTGCTGTGTTGTGTATCTGTGTACTGACTGTCCCCCTGTGACTGCATATGTCCGTAGAGGTGGCTTATATACTGTAGTCAGGTGAGGTGAAGCAGCAGGAGGCGGGGTCATAGTGGTACCATCCACTAGTCGAAGTAGGTCTTCGTCCAAAGGTTGTACAAGTGTTGAATAATTCGTTTGTATTAAGATCCCAAGATGTTGCTGTGTCAGACAGGGTGTAGATGAATGGTTCAGAGAACCGACAACATTTGGGTATCTGTATTGCCACACAGTGGCAATACAGTATTGGACTGATGAAGCCACACAGTGGCTTCATCAGTCCAATACAAAGTAGAAAGGTGTAAGGAGAGTAGGAGTTTTGAGGTAATCAGTCCCTCGGCCTGGAGTCGATGTGTTCAGTAAATCAATCTTGTAGAATGTACTGCATATGTCCTATTGGTGAGCCATGACTCGATCCATGACAGCACTTTTCCCCCAATGCCATGAGCTGCCACTTTCTTTAACAGTCTCTGGTGCGGTACTCTATCAAAAGCCTTACTAAAGTCTAAATAAACAATATCGAATTCTTTATCGTGATCAACAGCCTCAAAAGCTTTAGTGAAAAAGGTTAATAAATTAGATAGGCATGAACGGCCCCTCGTGAATCCATGCTGAGTATCATTAATCAAATTATAGTTATCTAGATGGCTTCTAATAATATCAGCTATAATTGACTCTAGTAATTTGCCTACAATTGAGGTCAGGCTTATTGGGCGGTAATTTGACGGTAGTGACTTGTCCTCTGCTTTAAAAATAGGAATTACATTAGCCATCTTCCACATATCAGACACTACACCTGTTTGAAGAGATAAATTTAAAATGTTAGATATTGGTTCACAGAGTTCCATTTTGCATTCCTTAAGAACCCTTGCAAAAAGCTCATCAGGACCCGGCGATTTATTTTGTTTCAGTCGGTCTAGTTGTTTCATAACCATTTCACTAGTGACTGTGATATTACATAATTTATCTTCTTCTGGGCCTCTGTAAAAATTAATTACTGGGATATTATTAATGCCTTCCTGTGTGAAAACCGAGAGAAAATAATTATTAAAAATAGAGCACATATCATTCTCCTTGTCAGTAAGATGCCCAAAGTTATTTTTAAGGGGACCTATCTTATCCCTAACTTTTGTTCTATAAATCTGGAAAAAACTTTTTGGGTTAGTTTTTGAATCCCTAGCAACTTTAATTTCATAGTCCCGTTTAGCTTTTCTTATTCCCTTTTTAACGTCCCTCTTAATGTCAGTATACTGATTTATAAGATGACCCTCACCTCTTTTTATGCGCCTATAAATTCCTTTCTTCTGCCCTAAAAGATATTTGAGCCTATTATTCATCCATTTTGGGTCATTTCTACTTGATCTAATTTCTTTATACGGGATAAATGTTCTTTGGGCAGCCTGTATAGTGTTAAGAAAACTGTCATATTGATACCTCTCTTCTTCACCCCAGTCCACAGTTGATAAGTGTTCTCTAAGTCCATTATAATCTGCTAAGCGAAAATCTGGGACCGTTACTGAATTATCCCTACTATCATACATCCATTCAATGCTAAAGGTAATTGACTTGTGGTCGCTTGAGCCGAGTTCCTCTGTAATTTCTAAATTATTAACAAGGGTTTCCTTGCTTGCCAGAACCAAGTCAAGTAGGTTATTTCCCCTTGTAGGTTCTGTTACAAACTGCTTCAAAAAGCAATCCTGAACTACTTCTAAAAAGTCATTAGATTCTAAATTCCCTGTCAAGAAATTCCAATCAATCTGACTAAAGTTAAAGTCCCCTAGAATTACTACGTTATCGTGCCTTGTGGCCTTAACAATTTCCTCCCAAAGTAGTCTCCCTTGTTCCCTATCTAAGTTTGGAGAACGGTAAATCACGCCTAAAATCAATTTTTCACACCCCTCTGAAAATTCTATCCAGACAGACTCTGGATAGAATATGTGTTAATTCAGACTTTATACCCGTTTTTATGCAACAATTTAAATGATCACGGACATAGAGTGCCACCCCACCCCCCTTCCCGATACTTCTGTCTACTTGGAACAATTTAAAACCCTGAATGTGACATTCGGCAGGCATGTCCCGATTTTTCATATTAAACCATGTCTCAGTTATTGCAAAAACATCAATATTACTCGTACTTGCAACTAATCTCAACTCGTACATCTTATTCCTAGCACTACGACTATTGGTGTAATATATATTTAAAGACCCTTCTTTCTCTTTACCCTTCCTGCTCATCTCTGTTTTTCCACTATACCTATTACTGTCCTTGTCATCTAGTGTCACTAGCTTTCCACTATCCACCTTATTCTGCCTATTACTAGTTCTCCTAGAACTTATAATATGGTAAATTAGACACATATGCAACACTTGGGTATCTTTATTGAGGAAACGTTTCGCCACACAGTGGCTTCATCAGTCCATACAAAGGAGAATCGTGAAAAACAGGAGGAGTTTGAGGTGGTCAGTCCCTCAAACTTGAGTCGATGTTGTCAGTCCATCAATCTTGAATAGTATACAGCATATGTGCGTAGAGGAAGCTTATATACTGTAGACAGGAGAGGTGCAGCAGTTGTAGGAGGTGTCACATTTGTCCAATGTTTAAGTAGGTCGTGCCCAAGGAATAGGCAAGCGAAGAAATCCCTGTATTAAGATACCAAGATGTTGCAGTGTCAGACAGGATGTAAATGAATGGTTCAGAGAACCGACGAGTTGGTAAATTAGACACATATGCAACACTTGGGTATCTTTATTGAGAAAGTTTGCCACACAGTGGTTATCAGTCCATACAAAGGAGAATCGTGAAAACTCAAGTTTGAGGGACTGACCACCTCAAACTCCTCCTGTTTTTCACGATTCTCCTTTGTATGGACTGATGAAGCCACTGTGTGGCGAAACGTTTTCTCAATAAAGATACCCAAGTGTTGCATATGTGTCTAATTTACCAACTCGTCGGTTCTCTGAACCATTCATTTACAACTTATAATATTACTACACTGGGACTTCTCTGTTTTCCACCCGAAACCCTTACCACTAACTATTTCTAGTTTAAAGCCCTAACAGCTCCCTCCATTGCAGTTGCCAGTGCCCCCACCCCAGACCTGGAAGGGTGAACCCCATCCCTGGCATACATGTCATTTCTGCCATAGAAGAGGTCCCAGTTGTCAATGAATGTTACTGAATTTTCCTTACAGTATTTGTCCAGCCAGCAATTGACACCAATTGCCCTGGACAGCCATTCATTTCTAACTCCCCTCCTTGGCAAAATACCACATATGACAGGGTTCCCACCCTTCTTCCTAATTATGTCTATTGCTGACCTAAACCTGCTAGTCAGGTCCTCACTCCTACGTCTGCCAACATCGTTGCCTCCAGCACTGAGACAGATAATAGGATTGCTCCCATTACCTCTCATGATGTCGTCCAGACGGCTAACAATATCCTCCATCCCAGCCCCAGGAAAGCAAACCCTCTGTCTCCTACTCCTATCAATCAAACAGAAAGCCCTATCCATGTACCTAACCTGACTGTCCCCAACAACAACAATGTATGCAAATAATGTGTTTGTTATGATCTTTTTGAACTGTTAATGTCTATATTTTTACGAAAACAATAAAAATTAAGAATATGAAAACAATTTAAAAATGTATCTGAACTTTCATGAGCTACAAGTACCCTTATAAGATTTTTTCAGTATTAATAGTTTATATTTCTGAGAATTCCTAAATACTTTACCTTCTGGTTGTCACATGTGATTGTTTCCAGCCTCACCAGTGAATGAAGATCTTACCTGTCAATAACCAGGTAGGTGAAGATGTACGATGGAATCTCGACCAGCATCGTGGCGATGAAATTTACAAAGATATTGCCACCCAAACTGATAGAGTTGGAGGATAGACCATAGTATACCAAAGTGCAGACAACCCTGTCAAACAGATCATTATTATTATGTTTACTCAGAGACTTTTTTTTTTATATTTTTATTAAAACAAAATAAGTATTGGTTTGGAAATAGGGTAGTTGATGAGTGGAACAGTCTGCCTAGTAGGGTTATTGAAGCTAGGACCTTGGGTAGTTTCAAATTTAGGTTGGATAAATTCATGAGTGAGAGGGGTTGGATTTGAGTGGGAATTGCACATGAGTAAATAGAATTATCAAAGCTTATTTCTTGGGTAGCATTTAAGATTTTGTTGAACAAATGTCTTGTTGGTAGGATGGAGTGTGAAGGTCTTGCCTAGTATGGGTCAGCAGGCCTGCTGCAGTGTTCCTCCTTTCTTATGTTCTTATGTTAAAATACATCTACCCCCACCCCCCTCCTCCCATGTCAATAGTCGAAAGGGACTGGACTCCCGGATTCCTATTGCCACCCCGCCCTTGAAATTAGCCGACCCACCTGCAAACAACTGGAACCCATTCAAACGCAATTCATACCCAACACGATAGTTATGTTCCTGTATTATACACAAATCTACTTTCATCCTTTTCAATGTTACCTCCAGCCACCTCCTTTTGACCTCAGACCGGAGGCCATTGACATTTATATTAAGGCACCTGAACGTTGCATCGGGGGTTTTCCTCGGTGTCTTTGCAATTTCTGCACACTATCTTTAACAATCCGTGCCTTGACACCCTTATCACTGGTCTTACCATTCACACTATCCATATGCTTCTTACTGTCCATACAAACATCCTTGTTTCTCACACCACCCCACGGGCTACCTCCACCCAAGTTTGCTTGGCCCTTTGTGCAGGCGTTAATATGTCCTCCTCTTCAGGTTCACCAGGCCTTTTCCTGGAGGATGCAGAGGCCTCCATGCCCTCACCATCATGAGAACAATGCACTTCCGCACTCACAACCTTGACTGGTAGGATTATCTCCTCCACAACCTCATTCACACACTTCTCCACTGTCTCCATCACATTCTCCTCAGGCACTACTCCACTCATACTTACAATCGGGATCGTCAGATCCTCCAAAGGACTAGGTAACAAATGCTGCAGATCCTCCAATCATAATCGTTCTGGGGTCCCCTCAGTCTCCACAATCCCCTGCTGCAGCACACTATCAGGTAAGGTATATACTCGTGCCTCAGCAGCCTCCATCTCTGCATTCCACTTGGCCGACTCCACCACGCCCACGTCCTTACGGCTCTATCCATTATCATCATCCTTCTTATCATGCCAATCGTTGTCGGTATGCTGATATGACTGTTGATACGTCTGTTCAGCACAGTCTACAGCCATATGCCCTGTGGACCCACATATGCAGCACGTACGCAGTTGCCCCGAGTACATAACATAAACCTGTGTTTTGAAGTCTTCCATAACCACATAGGATGGAATCTGATGCCTAAAGGTCATTTTGAGTTTAAATGACCCCTCCGGGAAGATGGCGTAGAAACCATGCGTCCAACGCCCCACCGTAGCTTCATGGATGATACCATATTTCTCAAATACTTCCCAGATGTCATGTTCCCCAGCCTCAAAGGGGACATTACGTTTACGAATCCATGAGTAATATCTGGAGACATCCTTCAATATAACATCCACTGCCGGGGTCACTTCTAGTCGTCGATCTTGGAACCAGTCTACCACTCTGTCATAAACACTCCCCGTCAACAGCTTAACAAAGATCCTGGACGTACCATTCAACGATATTCCATAAAGCTCTTTGTGCTGTATGCCATAAATATCCCGGATTATAGCTGGAAGCAGAACATCAGCATTGCTGGGATAAACAGCACCCTTGAGGACCTCGACACAGACCGTATTCACTCTCCTCTTTCCCCGTTCCGCCATTTTGTGTAAACAAACTAGTTTCACAAAAGACCGCAAGGGCGCAGCACTGAGACACCCTCCCTCTTGAAGAGCTGAGCTGAGAATGTTATTCAGAGACTACACTATGCAAGGGGGATGGTAAATAGGTTTAGTCTCTAGAATAGGTACACACACACACACACACACATATATATATATATATATATATATATATATATGTCGTGCCGATTAGGTAAAACTTGCGATTTTGGCTTAAATAGCAACGCTCATCTTCCATATAAGACAAGCGAAAATTTGTGTATGCAATAATTTCGCAAAAATCATTCTGAACCTAACGAAAAAAATATATTTCATTGTGTTTGTTTATTATTAAATTATTGTTAACGTATCTAAAATATATTTAGTTGGGTTAGCCTAAATTAAATTGCGCTTGTTATAATAAGGTTAGGTAAGTTTCCCAAGTTTCTCTTGGCACAAAATTATAAATTTTTACATTAACATAAATGAAAAAAAATATATCTTTAAACGTATAAGAGAAAATTTTAGAAAGGACTTAATTTTAAATGAGATTTTGCTAATTGACCAGTTTTACCTAATCGGCACGACATTATATATATATATATATATATATATATATATATATATATATATATGTCGTGCCGATTAGGTAAAACTGGTCAATTAGCAAGAACTCATCTAAAATTAAGTCCTTTCTAAAATTTTCTCTTATACGTTTAAAGATATATTTTTTTCATTTATGTTAATGTACAAATTTATAATTTTGTACCAAGAGAAACTTTGAAAACCTACCTAACCTTATTATAACAAGCGCAATTTAATTTAGCCTAACCCAACTAAATATATTTTAGATACGTTTACAATAATTTAATAATAAACAAGCACAATGAAATATATTTTTTTCGTTATGTTCAGAACGATTTTTGCGAAATTATTGCATACACAAATTTTCGCTTGTCTTATATGGCAAGAAGAGCATTGCTTTTAAGCCAAAATCGCAAGTTTTACCTAATCGGCACGACATATATATATATATATATATATATATATATATATATATATATATATATATATATATATATATATATATATATATATATATATATATATATATATCCTACAAGAATCAAGCATCCAGCAGAGCTAGATATTTTACCTTGATCCCAGGACATACGGTGGTGTGGGTGCCTCTGAGCTAATTTCATTCTACTCCCCGTTTGGTGTACTAGCCTCCACGAGCAGTATTTTATATTATTGCGTGATCCTGTGAGTCAGAGCGTCATGTGGTTTTCACTCACCATGAGGCAGGCCAAAACAACATGGGTTCGAATCCTCTGATACCTTGGCTACCAGGTTAGGCATGTTATTTTCCGGTTCAACATTAAATATCTCTGCCACTTTATCACAAGAGATCATTTGTAATTATAATTTACTTAAGAAGGCAATCCTTAAAGCATACCAGAAGACCCCGAACTCTTATAGAAAGAATGTCAGGTATGCCACATTAAAGCCCGGCCAAAACTTTCAGTAGCTTCAGATTACCCTCATTTGTCTGTTCGATTTTTGGATTGAGAGCTCAGGAATTGATCGTAATTAGAGATTTCATGGTTACCGACCAGTTCCAGACGGCTCTTCCCCATCAGATACGAACTTTCTTCCGAGAACGTAATCTGATTAAAGCTGAGGAAGTTGCTGAGGCCTCTGACATCTACACGGAGGCCAACAATTCATATAAAGATCAGAAGGGATCGAATCTAAGAAAAATGGTTCACCTGAACCAAAGAATAAAAAGCCTCCAGTAAAAAAAATCCACCAGCTTTAATACCAACATGTCATCGATGTGGTGGTATCGGACATAAAAGTCCAGATTGTCCTTATAAGAAAACAGAAAAAAGTGGCAGCTGTTTTGTTGACTTTAATGATAAGGCCCCATTCTGTTCAGGAACGGTTAATGGAATTAAGATAACAACCATATTACGTGACACGGGATGTACGTGCATCGTAATTTCTAACAAGCTGTTCCCTAACCTTAAAACCACTCATGTCTCTTAACCTTTCGGACTACTTGGGCCGTACAGACACTCCCTACAATCCGTTGTTATATCAGATCTAAATGGTTCACAGGTTGAACCACTGCGGTACTAGCCCCATCACCTCTTGCTCTGTACTGACAGGTAATGTAAAAGGTGCAGTTCTTCCTTCTGGGGTTGACCTTTCGTCACTGTCAGTGGACCTAAGTTTTTCAGCTCCTCTTAATCTAAAGTTCGAACAGCCCCTTGACAGATCCGTTTCGGAAACTACAATTTCTGATGATAATAGTATTTATTTGAAGGTAGAAACAGATTATACTGCCCTCGAAAGTAAGGAAGCAGGATCACCTGTTCACTTGTCAGATGAAAGTGAGGATATCGTCTCGGATACTATCAATGTATTTACTATGGCTCAGAGCAAAGCCCAAGCTTCTCCTACCGTTCATCCTTTGATTGTCCCAGATTTTATATCCAAGGATGACTTTGTCAATTTACAACATAATTGCCCTTCACTTCGGGGTTGCCATAATTCTGTTTTAAAAACCAAGTTGTCCACGGGATATACTTGACATATAAATTTGAATATAAAACTGTGTTTAAATTCATTTAGATGAGATAGACTATTCCATCCTAGTTGTTTCGATCCAATGCCGGGAGACAGTTCTCCAAATGGCTCATGACTTGCCAGTGGCCGAACACTTGGCCCATCGTACGACGTGGTTTAAAATTAGGTAGTCTTATTTCTGGCCAGGCATATACTCGCAGATTTCTAAGCATTATAGGTCATGCAAGAGGTGTCAATTGTTTACAACACAAAATAAACACTTTCCTATTTCCTGCATATCTTCTAGGTCTAAAATCTTCTTGCAGCAGAATAGATACCCCACCATTAAAAAGGAATGCTAGGCCTTTGTGCGGGGTATCTCAAAACTTAAGTTTTATCTACTAGGTAAAGAATTCATTTTAGAAACGGATCATAAATCATTGATATTCATAGAGACTTTTAAGGGAACCAACCAATTGGTTCTCCAAGCTTTCAAGTTTCAAATAGTGTATATCAATGGTTCGTCCAATTATTTCTCTGACTGGTTTAAGTCGTGACAGTCAGTAGAATATTGGCAAATTACACTATTTTTATTGATAGGAACTCTTTCCTCACTAATTCTTCTTATATTTCATGATTATAAATCTCGGTATGGGGGAGTGTGAGGGAAAAGTTCATTAGATAGGAGTGTTGGAAGTATGAATGAATGGTGGTGGTAGTTTATCATTCGCTGCCCAGCCTTCGTGGTGTGCGGGTGAGCTGCACAGGGCCCTGGTGGCAGTTCAGCGAAGCTTTGTTTTCCAACACCATGGCGGCTCAGTATTGACGCAGAGTGAATACAGTCTGTATTGAGATTCTACAGGGAGCCATTTACCCCAACAACGTGGATGTGCTACTGCCCTTGATAATCAGGGAAACCTTCAAGATCCCGAGTGAAGACATTTATGATGTTTCCCTGACTGGAGCAGGAAGGATCTTTGTGAAATTAAACACTAGTGCAGCATATGACGCCATTGTGGATAAATATCAGGAGCCGAGGATCGTCATTAATGCAAGCCTGGAAGCATGCCTGCATGATGTTTCGGCCCATTATACTTGGCATAAGATTCGAAATGTACCTTTTGAGGCCGGGGAAGTGGATGTGAAGGAAGTGTTTCAGCAGTTTGGGGTAATCCAACGATTGCGGTGGGCCACTGGGCTCAAGGCCTATATGCTGGATTGCCAGAGGGTACATTCTCTGTGAAGATGACACTTAGGAGGCAGGTACCATCATATGTGCAAATGGACATCTTCAGAACGCTAGTCTATGTGACGTATCCAGGGCAGGTGAGGACCTGTCGTCTCTGTGGAGTGGCTGGCCATGTTGCGGCATCATGTGACCGTCGTAGAGATCGTCAGCCGCAGCGTCAGGGAATGGAACGGCAGCAGGAAAACGTAGATGCAAGGGGCGAAGTACAATCAGCCATGGTTATGGAGCATGGCAGAAAGTGGAGTGAGGTGGTTGAGGCATCGGAGGTAGTAGTCACAACACTGCCATCGGCTACGATGGAAACGGAGCCTGATCCACGTCAGGTAGAAATGCCACAGGGGAACATGGACCTGGATGTCGAGTTGGCCACCCCTTTGTTTGAGGATTTGTGTAAGTTGTTGGACAGCTCGACAACAGAGAGGCATGAGTGTGGAGAGAAAGATGAGTGTGAACTGGTGAGCACGGTATCTGAGTGTGAGGTGGAAGGGGAAAGGGTAGTTGGTAGACAGGTGGAGGAAGTGCAGGTGGAGGTGGAGGTGCACAGGGAGGAGGAGAAGGAGATGATGGAAGTGGTGGGGGAATCGAGAAAACGATCTAGTGGTATGGCTGAAAACGATGTGCTTACCCAGGGCCGGAGGTCTGGTAAAAAGGCCTCAGTAGAGATGGCTGGGGCTAACAAGGGAGGGGCAGTGGGGAAGTTTGCGAAGCGAGGTATGAAAGGGGGCAATGGCAAGAAAGGTACGGTGCCAGTGGGAGCTGCAAGGGTAGTAAAGTCTAAAGGTAAACCCCCGTTGTTGTATTCAGGTGTCTGAACATTAACGAAAATGGCCTTCGAAAGGAGGTAAAGAGAAGGTGGCTTGAGATGACATTACGACGTTTGAGAGTTGATGTGTGTATCATTCAAGAGCATAATTTTAGGTGTGGACGTAACTTACAGTTGAATGGGTATGTAATGTATACGGGAAGTTCAGGAAGTTCAGGGATCAGCCTGACTAGTCCTTTTCGATTACGGGCTTGGGAAGAGGGAGGGGGTGGGAGGATCGTGAGAGTGGAGGGGGTTTGGGGGGAGATCCAGTTGGCGTTGGTTGGCGTGTATATGCCGGCAGTGCATACACGTCGATGTAAGGAAGATTTTGTAAGGGACGAGTTGATTTATGCCCTGAGAGGGTTGCCAATGGTAACAGTGATAGCCGGGGACTGGAATTGTGTAATAAGAGAGAAAGATGTAGAGCCGCGGGGATCGGGGTGTGTTTTAAGTGTGTTACGGGAGGTCCTTGGGGCAGTTGGAGTGTTGGATGTCGTAGGAGGTGGGGGTTGGGAAGTGGATAATACATTTTTTCAAAGAGGTTATGCAGCTAGGTAAGATAGAATATATGTCTCACGGGTTGTACAGGTTAGTTGCATTGACGTAGGATTCTCCGACCACAGGTGTGTTTTGGCAGAGTTAGGATGGGAGGGGGCAGTGGTAACATATCCTAGTTATTGGAAGCTGAATATTAGTTTACTGGATGGGTTGGGGCACAGGGAGGTTTTTGCCGATTGGTGGGGGCGAGTGTGGGGGGAGGGTAGGGGTATTGTAGATGTGGTCGGTTGGTGGAGTGGGAGAGCAAAGGTGGCCATTCGTGAGTTTTATCAGAGGGTGGGAAGGGAGGAAGCGAGGTACCGCTTTGGGAAACAGAAATACTTGGAGGCACAGTTGCGAGACTGTTATGTCACGCAGGGTTGGCAGAGGAAGAGGGAAATAGATAATTTATGCAGATAGCTTCGGGAAATACAGAATGAGAGGTTTCACGCTCTTAGGATCAGGAAGATAAGCCTTCAGCTCTGGTGTTGCGTAGATTTCAGGGGATGCGTAGGGGAATGACGATCATGTCTTTGAAGGTGGATGGGAATTTGGGTGGGTATAGGGCAGGGCAGGTGGTGACCACGATGGAGGGGATGTGTGGGTATGCGGGGCACTGGTTTAGGCGAAAGATGGGAGGGATGGGATATGATGTGACGGCGGGTAGTAAGGTTTTGGGAGGAGTTTTGGAGCGTGTCGATGAAGAAGGGAGGAGAGGTTTGGAGGGAGACATTACGGAAGAGGAGGTGGGGCGGACAGTGCAGGAGTTACATTTAGGAAAGGCGCCGGGAATCGATGGGATTCCTGGGGATTTTTATGTTAGACATTGGGAGATGTTACGGGAAGTGTTGTTGAAGGTATTTAATGGGACGAAGGTGGAGGGTAAAATGGGTATAGAGCATAGGACGGGGATAGTGGTGTTGGTGCCCAAGGGGAATGATACGCATACTCTGGCGGGTTATAGGGCCATAACTCTTCTTTGTGGCAATTACAAGATCTTTGCGAAGATCTTGGGGAATCGAATAAAAAGGGTTTTGGGTAGTCTTTTGGATGAGGGGCAGTTTGGTGTGCCGGAGAGGTGTATGCGTACAGGGCATTATAGAATCAGGGATTTTATTGAGGAGAGAGGGGGGCTGTGTCCTCAGCTTGGATTGGGAAACCGCTTATAATAGGGTGGAAAGAGGGATGTTGTGGAAGATTTTGGGGAGGAGGTGGTAGGTTGGGTGAAAACGCTTTATGCAGGGGCACAGTTTCGGGTCCAGATTAATGGGATGTTAGGGGAGGATGTGAGCATGGGTAGGGGGGCTGAGGCAGGGTTGTCCTGTATCTCAGCTTCTTTTCATGTGTCTTCAGGACCCCTTTTATAGGTTGGTATGGGAGGGGTGGGGGAACAGGTAGAGGATCCATGGTTGGCCCCCAAAATTGTGGGTTATGTGGATGACACAACGATCAATAGAATGAAGTCCAAGCTGATGGAGGTAGGCACGTGGGTGGGAGGGACGTTGGGGAGGGGGGTGTGGGTGGATTTTAGTAAATAGGCTTAAGATTTGTGGAATAATTTTTACTAGGGATGTTCAGGAGGCACGAAGGATTAATTCGGCGGAAGTGGTGGATGCTGCCATGAAAAGGATGGGGGGTTGGAAACCGGGGGAGGTAACCCTTTTGCAGAGAGCTATAGTTATTAATATGCTCATTTATAGTAGGTTGTGGTTTGTGGGTGCGATATACCCCTTTTGTGATGAGGACATTATTCGTTTGCAAAAGAAGGCTTTAAGGTTTATTTGGGCATATTGTAGGCATTGGTTGCATCAGGATGTAGTCATGGTGAGGGTGATGTTAGAGGGGTTGGGTTTGATACCTTTGCGTCGTAGATTGTTGGGTTTGTATGTGAAGCAGGAATTCCTGGGAGGGGGGATATCGGGGAGCACGGGTAGATCGAGTAATGCGGGTTGTGAGGAGGTGGTGGGGTGTGAGGCGATCCTAAGATTGTTGTTGGTTGTGAGGGAACCGGGGAGGATTAAGGTAAGCATACTTGACAAGGTGGGGGTTGAAATAGAGGTTGTAAGGGGGAAGGGGAGGTTTCCCCTGTACAACTGGAAGAGGATGTGGTTTTGGCTAAGAAGGGTAAAAGTTCCGTCGAGGGTAAGGGAGACAGGTTATCGTTTCCTGCATGGAGTCTTAGCATCAAGAGCACAGCTGTTTCGTATGGGTATAGTGGTAGATGGGTCGTGTCCTCTTTCCGGGGAGTTGGACATGGCGTATCATTCTGTGTAGTTTTTGTAGGGAATTGGCAGATGTAAGGGTTTGGCTTGGGTGGGTGTTTAGGAAGGTGGGAGGGGGAGTATCTCTTTTACGGGGTTTAAGTTTGGACTTCGGGGGTTGTACCGACGATGTTCAAAGGGCTTTAGTGTATATCATCTTGGATTATCTACACATGTCCTGGGGTATGAGAGAGGTGAGAGGTACAGGTAGGATTCGGGCACTAGTGGCTAGATTCTATAGAACGAGATGTAGGAATCAGGAGATATATGGGAAACGATGGGAGAAGGCTTTTTCAGTGGGGTACAGGGCAATAACTTTTGGGGAGTTAAAAGGTGGATGAGTTTGACAGTTGTAAGAAGACTGGTTAATGGGGGCATGGGAACGGGGCTGGATGATTGGTTGCATGTGGGTAGGGGTGTGTGTGTTAGGTGGTGTTTGTGTGGGGGAAGGGGGGCATAGGTTTTTGGGGTCATTGGGGGGGCTTCTTATAGAGTATGTATATTGAAGAGGGGACTGTTGATGGGGGGGGGGGGGTTGGGGAAGATTGCTGGACATGGGGAGATATGCATGGGTGTGTATGTGACTCAAGACTATCGGGGATGTCCTTGGGGGGGTTGTATGTAAGTGGCGAGGCGATGGGGGTTTGCCTAGACTGTTCTTTTTTTATATTCTGTCCGGATAATTTGGAGTTTTGACATCTTGGAAAAGTTTTTTTATGTATACTTCAGTGTTATTGTATTGACATACGTCTAAGGTTTTATGTGTTCTGAGGCTGTGTTTTTTGCTCTGTACATTATGGCATTTGTTATGCTGTGTGATGATCTTTTGTGTGGAAGATACTGTGTAGGTTCATATTTTTGTACTGCAGTGTGTAAAATAAGTAAGGTCATTTACAGACCAGAATGTTTTATGTATTCAGTAGATCATGAATGTAAGGCCAGCTCATATGGCTATGGCAGTGTTTTTGACACTGGAGGGTTAATGAACTTTTGGGTTTTGTGTAAATTTATAACGGAAGGCTTTGATGGGCCTGTGTCCATGGACGAGGATGCGTGTGTTAGTGGAAGGAGGAGGGGCACGGGGAAGATTTTACAATGTATATTTCTACATTGAGTGATCATTAGACCCTTGCTAAACCTTCATAAGTCGTGTCAAGTAATGCACATGTCCTCACCTTAGAGGTGATTTGTTTCTTGTAAATATAGGGGTTTTTAGCGGTGCTATGTGTTTAGTGGCACTTTTCAAAACACATGTGCTGGTGTTAATTTGTGTTTTTGTTTTGTTCTTTGTTTCACAATATGTTTATCACGTAATGAAGTATTTCTTGGTGTGTGTGAGGTTGGGCCCACCACATTTTCTATTATCTTTAAGTTTTTGTATATTTTGGTGTGTCCTTTGTATATGTTAAGTTCAGATTGTATTAATGTTGGTTTATGAGATGGCTGCTGTTTTAAGGCCATGTACTGCTATTTTTTTGTTTGATGTATTTATCTGGCTATTTTAATAAAAATAAAAAATATAAAAAAGTTTTGTGGGCAGTCTGCTTGTTCAGTTAGGGTGGGTGCATAGTTCCCGCTTCCATCCCCTTCCCTTCTGCACCCGGTGGGAGGTGCCAAGTGCGTCTCCGACCGGTGGTGAGTCACTTGACTTGCGGCTCCCATCAAATCTGTATTTGTTCCATTCCTGTATAAATTCTATGTTTTTGATAAGTTGGATTCAATAAGAGCTTCACTATTGTTTAGGGTTTTAGACTCCAATTTATTCCTGCCTTGATTTGAATTTACGTAGTGTTGTCATCTTTTAATCCTCACCATTTATTTTAAAGGTTGTATGCTTATCGTGTGAGTGATTTCTAGATTATTGTGTAACTTCGTGTTTTCTCTATTTTAGCCTTGACTGTCAGCTCGAGGCATTCGACAGAGGCGAGATATAGAAGGGCAGCCTCGATCTTTACAAAATCAGAGACGTCATTTTGACATATCTACCTACACTGGTCCCCCTTCCACACGTAGCCGACCACCCAGTCAGCTACACACCATTCAAGCACCCTTTACTGGCAACTTGACTGCTCCAAAAGTGTTGTGGTGGTCAGAGGATCACAGTCAACCTCTGTTCATCAGAATTTCTACTCATGTTAGGCACACTGTGTTATGTTTCAGTGGTCACGTCCACCTGTGCCTTCCCCCCATCATCAACGTAGCGATTCAGAGCTACGTGTCCAGAATATCTACATGGCACCATTCTCCACTACGTCTTTGTGTACATATTAGCTTTGAATCAATAATTATTTATATATTTCATTTTTCATTTTTCATTTTCATTAAACACTTCCCCACCCCCGCCCCATCCCTCCGCCCATCCCCTCCGCCCCTTACTAAATTAATGAAATTGTTTATCTTATTATGTTATTATTGATTTTCTATTTTTATTTCCATAAAGAGGAACCAGCCTTATCAAATACTCTTTGAGGGTCTGGTAGGGCTGCGTGAACCTTCACACCCTTCTCTGCTACCAACATCACCACCGGCGAACCACCTGCCGCCATTACCACTGCTACCAATCAACCACTTCCAGTCCTTACACCTGCACAGGTTGCTAAAGTCGCTGGAGGATTAAGGGAAATACTAAACCAGAAATACGAATCATGGCCTGGTGTCAAGTTCTACACTACTGATCAACAAAGTGACAGTAAGTCACTGTGTTGATCAGTGGAACTGTGAAGTTTACCAGCGACCCAGATCAACACCGCACCACTGAAAATATGCTTGAGTACATTCCTGAGTACATTACCGACTATGAGAGCATGACGTGGATCATCCACGTCTCCAGAAAGAAATTCAGAAACATCAAAAATGCTAGTCCCCACTAGCATCGCTTCCCATCCACCAATCATCGTGAAGCTGTGTTCCTCAGCACTCAATCCGCGATCTCAAGCTGTGGTGTGGCTCCACTGGACCCTGTAATCGTCGCTTTCTCGGCCCTTCCTGACACTGCCTGCTGCTGTGCAGCTTCGTTAGCCGACCTCGCATAGCCCTTCAATACACTCCCATGACTGGGAGCCAAGGCCGGGTCACCATCTGGATAAGTCCCGGGCCGGCAAATATACCGGCGAATCTACAACAACAAGTCTGCCTTAGCATGGCACCAACATCGTGCTTATAATAGCAGGAAAACCTCCAAAGATATTTTATGAGGGTAAGGCGACCCTTCTATATGAGGTAACCATGCTGATGGTCGCTACACAGGTCTTTCCTCACTACTGTTAACAACAGGCAGAAGGAAAACAGCAAATTATATATGATATGACGAGATAATCTCGTGAGAATCATTCAGTACAGGAAATAGTGAAAGGTTGATCTTCCGCCGACCAAAACAAAAGCAGACATTAAACTCTTACAGCCAGGGTTTCAAAAGATATTCTTTCAGTGGAGATTCCTTGATGTGCATGAAGGAATTTTGACCCAAGGATGGATCGTATGATCTCTATAAGTTTAGTGCCCCTCCTTCATGACCATAAATAATAATAATAATAATAATAATAATAATAATAATAATAATAATAATAATAATAATAATAATAATAATAATAATAATAATAATAACATAGAAATATATAAAATGTATATTATGACAACGTCGCTCAATTCCAACTGAGCTGGTATTCAATATCTAGTATGGTACTTAATTATTGTATACCAGAGAGTCTTTTGAATAGAAATGTGTGTACTCTTCTGGCAAGAAAACTATTAAATGAGTAATTTTAAATATTTCTGTATTTTGGGGAGGTCTGCCATGGTGAGATGCGGCCAGTTTGTTAAATAATAAGAGAAAAGTGGAAACTGTATTGTAAACAATAACATTATCTATGCTCACTGACTTTTTTATGACAGCAATAAATAAAAATCTACATACTGAAGTTTGCATGTAAAAAGCAGAATTCTATTTTTGAATACATGAAATAACTTTAAATGCTACACTACAATAATATCTACTAAGTATTCATATGATTGATTTTATTCCAGATTTAATTATTTGTTTTGTTTTTTACATACTTTTTCATATAAATATCACCTTAGCAATGAATACTTATTAAAGGAATTTTTTTTTTAAATTTATTAGATGCTTAAAGAAAGGCTAATGTGAATATTTAATGGGGACCCATCGACTAAAGACAAATTTTTCAGTTCTCTGGTTTCATCTAGAACTTTTTGTACTTACCAACAGAAAAACACGTTGAATGATCGCATCCTCATAATAGGAGTTCTCAAGAGGTCAATAACAGTTTTCTTTGTGTTTGTTCCTTGTCTAGTTTCAGTCACAAGTTCAATGTTACTGCTGGTTACCGACACACTTCCATCCACAGGACGAGGCTGTCACCAAGAATACCAAATGAGCGATTAATTTAAATGGATTCTGTATCTCAAGAGTACATTCATAAAGTGTGCAAGTAATCCTGTATCTATATAATATAAAGGCACAATTGTGCGATTGTAATGATACACAGTTAAGCCGCACTTAGGAGATTGAAATGAATGAAAATGTTTCAGTCTGACTTAGACCATTAACTAGTAAGTCTAATTGATTTTGATTTTGTCGAGGAGGCAGCTAGTTTATTTTTACTCATTATACATACTGTATGCAAGAGCATACAGATATACAAAAGGCCTAGAAACTTGGCTCCAAAAGTGTGTACAGGAGTACATCTGGATTTATATCTACAGTTGACTTACCTGTTGAAAGCATATTTAGGAAATTTACTTAATTTATATGGTATTTTATATTTATTAATAAGATACCTTGACATTTCTCATAGATTATTATACTATCTCTATATTCCTTAATAAAGCACATAGTGTTCAAGATAGTGACCATAGGCCTACCCATATACTTTACATTACAGTGGCCTGTGGCCTGGTGGCGAATGCTTTCGCTGATTGCGAGAAGGATTTAGGAGTTCTGGTTAGTAGTAATCTGAAGCCAAGACAACAGTGCATAAGTGTTCGCAATAAAGCTAACAGAATCCTTGGCTTCATATCAAGAAGTATAAATAATAGAAGTCCTCAGGTTGTTCTTCAACTCTATATATCTGGTTAGGCCTCATTTAGATTATGCTGCACAGTTCTGGTCATCGTATTACAGAATGGATATAAATGCTCTAGAAAACGTACAGAGGAAGATGACAAAGTTGATCCCATGTATCAGAAATCTTCCCTATGAGGATAGACTGAGGGCCCTGAATCTGCACTCTCTAGAAAGGTGTAGAATTAGGGGGGATATGATTGAGGTGTATAAATGGAAAACATGAATAAATAAAGGGTATGTAAATAGCGTGCTGAAAATATCCAGCCAAGACAGGACTCGCAGCAATGGTTTCAAGCTGGAAAAGTTCAGATTCAGGAAGGATATAGGCAAGCACTGGTTTGGTAATAGAGCTGTGGATGAGTGGAACAAACTCCCGAGTACCATTATAGATGCTAAGACGTTGTGTAGTTTTAAAAATAGGTTAGATAAATACATGAGTGGGTGTGGGTGGGTGTGAGTTTGGACCTGACTAGCTTGTACTACCAGGTCAGTTGCCGTACTAATTCCTTAAGTGGTAGTGACCTGACTACCTGGAGACGGTAGCTCCAGGTCGTAGGCTAGATAATTATATGAGTGGGTGCCGTTGGGTGTGAGTTAGTCCTGACTAGCTTGTGCTACTAGATCAGATGCAGTGCTCCTTCCTTAAGTGAATGTAACCTGACCTGGCTGGGTCGGGGCATTGGCTTAAGCCTGTTTGGAGACTTTGACCTGCCTCGCATGGGCCAGTAGGCCTGCTGCAGTGTTCCTTCTTTCTTATGTTCTTATGTTCACACGGTGAGGGTCAGCTCACCGTGTGAGCTGACATATTAAAATCACCAATATTAAAATCACCAATGACATCGTTACAAAGTGGGAGGAGTTATGGCAGACAAAGAACAAGCCACAAGCGATTATGTAGACGATATGACGGAGTAAATATGTCTCATGACGCTATAAAATGTCGTATGTTTATGTTACTATTGATCATTTAGTTATTTATCTTTCACATGTCTTCCGAAATGATATACACATGATAAATAACAAAACACATAATACAGAGACGCAAATGAATAAAAACTCATTCTGAGGAGTGGTCGACGGCCGAGCGCTAAAGCAGTGTAACAATAAGATTATAACATCAGTCAGTTTGTTGACACTGTAACTCAACCTCCATATTGTGATCCTCCAGCAGATGTGTGGGTACCTCTACATTATTGACTCTGGCAATTCTCTGTATAATCTTCTTTGCTTCATCAGTACGACCCAGGGCGACTAACCAACGAACACTCTCTGGCATTAACCTATAGAAAAACAAAAATTTTGTTTATAACATAATGAAAGGTACGATATTATGTCTTTTATAATTATTCTCCATTAGATGCATCAACCTTAGGGTCGATGCAGCTAATGGAGACTGAGAAATAATCAATTTTCATCCAAAGAATGGGAAGGCAAGAATACCTTAAGTTTAACTCAAATAGGATTTACTGAGCTGAATCTTAAATATAGTGAAGATGTGGAAACTTGTGAGATTTCCACTTTGGCAATTACCCATGACACAGATAACACACAACTGCTCAAGTCCTGCCCTTACAAGTAACCCTAGGTTACTTGTAAGGACAGGCTCATCAAATGAATTTGTCACTTGTAAAAATAAATTTTACGATGTCAATAGGTACACAGCCTGTCACAATATAGTTATTTTCTAGAAACCAAAACGCTAAGTTATGTGAAACAGCTTAACACAGCCTTCAATCGCAAATCTTCATTAAAATTCAATATTTTAGACGCCATTGATCTGAATATCTTTACCATAAAACTTGGAATCTCTGGGAAATTAATTAGAAGTTTTCTATGCCCCACATATACATATATCGTTGGTAAGATAACTTAACCTAGGAATTTGTTCTCTATAGACGGAGAGCAGTTACAATGCTTAACCTACAAATTTCTGTTTACCACCATCAGCGAGTAATTTCACGGTGCATGCCATAACCCCACATATTAATATAAGCCAAGAACAAAAATTGACAGTACAAAACTCAGTCTTTCAGCAAGACTAAAATTCACTCGATTAGCACTTCTTATGAAATCAACAAATACATATAATTTGTGTGTGCAAGTAACTTGGCCTAATTAAGCCCAGCTTGCTTAATTCACTGTAATCAATTAGATGGGCTAAATCTTAGCCTAATTTGTATGTTGTAAATAATGAAAGTGTTGTAAATCTTAGCCTAATTTGAACGTTGTAAATAATGAAAGTTTGCAAATATTCTAGCCTAACTTTGACCTGAATGCAAAATCAATATAAATAATAAAATGATGGGCAAGTATGTTCAGCATAACTGGCCTAACTGCAAATCACTGTAAATAATTAACTTCTTTATGCCGATAAGTTATCTAACTTTACCCTAGCTTGTGTAAATCATTGGGTACAAGCTATTAGCTAACCAAACTGAACTTCACTGGTAAGTAACAGGGGTTAGCTATGTTAAGACTTAATAAGTCTGCTAATTTAACTCCACATTTGAAGGACAAAATTAAAGAAGTCATGTGGAAACTCGTGAGATGCCTACACTGGCAATCACTCTTCACAGAGATAACAAAACAGCTCAAGTATTTTTAGGCTACAATTTTTTAGAGGGTAAACTACCCTGCAGGAAATTTCTATCTCCATGCACAAATTAGAACAGACTTGTATTGTGGAGTCTATCTTAACTAGAAATTACATGATGGTACCCAGGCTAATCTAGATTTTTAATGTCTTATCTCTCTCCAAGACGCAACAGCCCAGAAGGAATGGTTCCTGCAATCAGTTAAGTTTGGTTAGCAACTCCAGCAAACACAATAGGGTCCCTGAATTCATTGGGATTCTCTAAATATTTATGTATACAAAGAGATACCTGCCTCTGGCCTAACAATATAGGAATAGTTACTCAGTAATCTTGGCTGCTAGGTACGGTAGTGTTGGGCCTTAGCTAACAAATAATCTATAGTTAAATTATCCGGTGTTCCCCAAAATACTGCCAGCTAGCTAATACTAAATTGAATATAGAGAATTGCCTCACTATGCGAGCCTCGGAAGAGACAAATATCCATGGTATGTCGGGAAGCCTCCTCGTTCTTTCTCATTGGCCACGAGGCAAGTATTTTTTAAGCTGCATGGCATCTGACAGCTGGGAGCTCTCTCTGCTTGTATTTACTAACAATTAAAACCTCCCTAAATAATTCTTAAGGCATTAATCTATTTATCCATTTGCACACTATTCTCGAGGTTGCCTTGTGTTAATGTTGGGTGTAAGGCTGCATAAAATCTACTCACGACCACAACACTGAAATATTTACGTACAAATCCACCAGTGAATTTTCACTCAAAATATTTACGAACTCAATATTATTTCTATATATTTTACCCTTTTTTATTTAACACATTGGCCGTTTCCTACAAAGGCAGGGTGACCCGAAAAAGAAGAAACACTTTAATCATTCACTCCATCTCTGCCTTGCCAGAGGTGCGCCTACGCTATAGTTATAAAACTGCAACTTATGAACACCCTTCCTTCAAAGTGCAGGACTCAATCTGGCCTGCCAGTTTCCCTGCAAAGGGGCAATGTAGCTGGGCAGTCTAACAGGTAATGCACCAGGGATGTCGAAACCATCCGGTCACAGTGGGCACAGAGCTCCTCTCTTGCCCGTTCAACGATCCGTGCAGTGGTGGGATACCCTAAGCGTAGGCGGTGGATAGCCACCCGCAGTTCCCTGGTCTGCTTCCGAATACTTGGAGGGGGCGCCCTGTGAGTCGCCTTGTCATACCAGCGGCGGCTTCGGGAATCCCCAGGGTCAGGAAGTGGATGCCTGGCCGCACTGGTAGCCCATAGCATAATCTGGCTGAGGCTGATGGCGATTGCACCACGTGGCTGTGCCTCGAGCGTCGCGGTCTTAGCAGCCTCATCTGCTGCATTATTGCCGGGGATACCCACATGACTCGGGATCCAGTTGATGGTGGCTCTGCGACCTTGGGCCATGAGCGTCTGCAGGTCGCCCCGAATGGACGTAAGTGTATGTTGTCCCTTGGCTCTCTGTGCATAATTGCCTGAATTGCTGACTTGGAATCAACATGGATGACGGGGGGATGCTGATGGCCTGCAATTCTGGCAACATTTAGGTGAAAATCTTACTGTAATACTATGTTTCTAAAGCAAATTATAGCTGTTTGAACATGTCTTATGATGACGGCCACTGAATGCGAGGTGAATTTTATATTTTTTTATTTAATTTTTTTGTCTATTTTTCTTTCTAATACTTTCTAATAATTTACCACTGAACATCATTAGTGTGGGAGGAGCTATAGCATAGTAGGAGTCCAGAGAGGAACGGACAAGAATTGCTTCGTCAGCGGTTTGATCATCGGCCACAATATATCTTTTACTGATGCTATTATTACTAATAAACTTTATCTGCTTATACCATTTATTCAATAATGATAGCAGACATAAGATAAATAAGATAAAAGTATAATAAAGGCGGCCAAAACAATATTATTTAGCATATTATACGGGAGGGTGGTGGCCCGCAGTCAATGATTTACTCAAGTACCTGACTATAAGAAAGGTTTTCTCTCTTGCCTCTCGTCTCTTACTAACGAAAATGGTTTAATATACAGGGAAACAATAAGAAATCACTTGACTCACGAAATCGTAATGACACGATTGCAAACAAACCATACCACGGGTGGGGTTCGAACCCGCGGTCAGAGAGTCTCAGAACTCCAGACCGTCGCGTAAGCCACTGGGCCAGCTAGCTTGCATTTGTGGACACAGTGGTGCCTATGCTAACCTTCCTATGGTGTAGAAATATACCTAGTTGGATGAATCTTATTGAAGCTAGCTGGCCCAGTGGCTTACGCGACGGTCTGGAGTTCTGAGACTCTCTGACCGCGGGTTCGAACCCCACCCGTGGTATGGTTTTTTTAAGAAATCACTTATATTGCATAGAAAAAGCCAAAAGTCGCGAGATTTTCGCGATTTTTTTTATGTAAACAGGTGTGTGCACGTTTACCCCAATATCTGGAAAGAGATATTTTTGGCCTATTTCTTCACGAAACGTCATTATTAATGCTTATATTGAAATTATTTTAACAGGTAATATAAAACAAAGTGTGTTTAAATTTCTAATGTACAGATATTTGGAATATCTCAAATACTGTATGTTTGATGTTTTTTTTTTTTTTTTTGGGGGGGTAAAAGGCAAGATATTTTAGTGAATGTCAAAAGTGTACCAAATGTATTTTTTTTCGGCCTGAAGACAAGGTATATTACATTATTTCATTACACTGGTTTTTCGAGGAAGGCTTGTTCTATCAGCCAGGAGTGCCCGCCGAGTCACTTGCAGTGCCACTACGAAGTTTCGTGCTGCCAAGTGTAATAAGAATTGTCTCCACTACATCACTCAGTAAATATATTTTTTCTCATTTGTTTGTTGGCTGATCTTATTGAAAACTTTGTCACAGTCCTTTAAATAACTGCTTCTAAAGGTACATCAAAAAAGAATCAAAATCGTTAGATAAAAAAAAAAAAAATTTAGGCTAACCTGTCCCTAAGGCACCCAATTAGAGATACCTCATGCAAATATTAATACACTGTCTATTTCATACACTATTTAATTCATTCACTGACTAGTTCATACACTGTCTAGTTCATACAAATAGCACCTTCATTTTCTTAAAAGTCTATTTGATATACACAAACTGAATATATCAAATGTGTAACATATAAGATGGAAAGTAGAAATAACTGTAGTGTTTGCAAATGGTGCATATACAAACTGTACATACCAAATATAAGATATAAGCAGGAAAGCAGGAGCAGTGACAGCAACTTGCAGCCAACGCCAGTCCCTGATGAAGACAGCCAGCACTCCAGTCATAGCTTCACCAAGTGCAAATGATATTTGAATGTTGATCCCACAAAATGTGCGCCATTTAATGCCAATAAACTCTACAGCTGGAAAAAAGAGGGAATGAAACATTCACTGCAAGTATTCATGAATATTTCTGTCTTTAAATTTTCATCTGGTAAACTGTATCACTGTAAACTTTTTTGTGTTTAAAAATGTATATTACCAAAGGGACAAAAAGTATTGCAAAAATATCATTCTCCTATTATAACTAGAGATGGGATGGCACCAAAATTTTAACTGATACTTATACCCAATTTTTGATCGATACTAATCCTTTTCCTATGTTTTATTTTTAAAATTAAAATGACTATGTTCATTATATAAGGGAATTCTTATTGCACAATTTGTATTAAATAAATCAGGAAGGTTAAATATTAAATAATTTATCTGAGATGATAATATCATAACTCATTACTTGGTCCTGATATGTTAGTTACTGGTTGTCAAAGATACTTGTCGATAGAGTGTGCGTACTCATCTAATTGTACTCACCTAATTGTGGTTGCAGGGGTCGAATCACAGCTCCTGGACCCGCCTCTTCACTGGGGGTACTAGGTCAACTCCTTGCTCCAGGAGATTTGTCGTACCTCTTCTTAAAGCTATGTATGGATCCTGCCTCTACTACATCATTCTCTACACTTTTCCTCTTCCCGACAACTCTATGACTGAAGAAATACTTCCTAACATCCCTGTGACTCGCCTGAGTCTACAACTTCCTTGTTGCTGTGCCCCATCTCTGGAACATCATGTTTCTGTCCACCTTGTCAATTCCTCTCAGCATTTATCATATAGTATATATGTCGTGCCGAATAGGCAGTTAGTTAGTTCAGACTCTCAGGTAAGGACCCAAACTTGTGATTTTGGCTTAAATAGCAACGCTCATCTTGCCATATAAGACAAGCGAAAATTTGTGTATGCAATAATTTCGCAAAAACATTCTGAACCTAACGATTTTTTTTTTATTTCATTGTGTTTTTTTTATTATTAAATTATTGTAAACGTATCTTACAGCTGCTAGCAGTAACTGTTTGGTTGTTTGCTTTGATACGGGCGCCTAAAAACGCCGTCAGCTTGTGAATCCAGTCAGGGGATTGTTTTTCAATCCGGTTGGGTGTTAAGCCCTCCTAAAAAACTCTGTCAGCTTTGAATTCGGTCATGAGTTCACAAATCCGGTCAGTGGATCAATTTTTTTGAACGAATCCGGCCGGTGATTTGAACTAGCTCGTGTAAAAGACTACTGGAATATTATTTAGTAGAGTACTAATATGTGATCAGTTTGATACAAAAAGGTATAACTTTTTTTTTTTTTTTTTTTTTTATTTAAAAACTTACAATTTTCATACTAGCAATACACCAAGTAGTCACCTTACTACAAGTAAGGTCATAACAAAGATATACCAAAACAACAGTAAGCACTAAAACCCCACACAAGAATGTGCCATAATAACACCAAAAAAAACCTAACTACCCTATAACAACGAAACTTCAAAAATAAAACATTAAACTTACAAACAAAACCTTAAAAGCTCCGTAAAAAACGGTAACAAAGCGTCGTCAATACAACATTAGACTGAGACATAAATGCAACATACAATACAAAAAAGTAGCGTTACATAACTCCTAACCTCCCCACAATGCCAAAACAACTTAAACCACACAAACATGTAAGTAACCAAAAAAAATGTAAAAGTTTTTTTTTTTTTACAAAAGTCCCTCTCACAAATAAAAGGTCCTAAGCATTCCAAATGAAAGTAACAAAACAAAACAGTGATTAGGGATCCTATAAGATCTGCAAAGCAATTTACACATAGTACAACAAAACATATATAAGATCCTATCCAACATGTATACACAAAAAAACACACAAAATATACCTAACTAAAACAAAACATAGAAACCCCAAAAGGGTTTTAAAAACAGAAAATGAAAACCCTAAACCTACAACTAAAACCCGTGATAATGTGACCATAAAAAATTAATTATCCTAGGCACACACATATTGCGTGCAAGTCATATAAACTTCAGTAAAAGGAAACCCGTGGCCTGGTACCAACACCTCACAGTGATAAAGTCATCGGATCAGTCCCATCCAGTGTCTATACATACATAGAAAGAACTGCATTACATCTTCTCATATTAAAATACGAAGAATATTGTCTGATAACAAGCCATGAAAAGGGAATAATGTATAAAAAAAACTTTAACCTCTTTGAAAAGAGGACCATAAGGAAAAAAACAATATATAAACACTTAGGGCACACACCTGGCCCCCAAGTAAGGCAAACCCCCTTTGGAAAAAACCCTGAAACCCAAAAAGGACAAAAAGAACCACCCAAAACCTCCCTCCCCGTCCGAGTCACCAAACATACCACACACATACTCATCCATAAAAAGAAAAACCCCTACCCCTTTCCCCAAGGGGAAAAGGGTGAGTGGATGACCGGGAAAACTCCGAGAAACCATCCCTTCCCCAACCCCATACATAAACCCCACGAAACAACTTTCACACCTAACCCTTCAACCCCCCCACACCAGAGACCAACCCCTTCCTTGTAAAAACCAGAGGAAACTATAGCTCAGAGTTAACCCAGCAATGACCCTATCGATAATTGCATATAACCCTCAGAAAAACCTATCCCACACCCTCCCATACAACTCCTGGTTCCTACACTTAGTCCTATAAAATCTCGCTGCCAAAGCCCTAATCCTAACATCACTCCGAACCTCCCTCATACTCCACGAAACATAAATATAATCCAATACCAAATACATCACCACACGCCTCACATCCTCTGGGCACCCCACAACATCCAGACTTAAACATCTTAACACCGATAAACCGCCCCCACACCTCGGATGATCCCTAAAACCATTCCTCACCCCTCAAGACCCCACAAAAATATACAACATGGAAAGCCGTATCCCATAACCCACAGCACTGACAAAACCCATCGCCCGATAGTCCCATCACGAAAAGCTGAGCCCTAGACGCCAATATACCATGTAAAAACCGAAAAACCCAAACTCACGTACCTTAGAGGCAACTTTAAACGCCTAAACCAAAACCACGTTACATTCCAATCATAACACGGATAAACCTCCATACCTAAAACCTCCTTTCTCGCCTTCCCACCTTATCTAACCTCCCTACCTTCACCTTACCAGGATCTGGAACCACCAAAAGATACCTTATAATTGCCTCACAAAACAACAAATTCCCACCCTTCCACCATCTGCGAACCTCACTCATTACCCTCCCCACTCTCATCCTCGAATCCCACCTCGTGCTAGGTATTCCTGCCTAACATATATGCCCATCAAACGTCTATGCAGTGGTATCAAACCTAGCCCTCCCTTCGCTACCTTAGTCATTACCACATCCCTCCCTAACCAATGCCTCCCATAACCCCATATAAACCTTAATACCCGACTTTGCAATCTTAAAACATCGTCCTCCACAAGGGGTATACCGCAGCTACATACCACAACTTACTGTATACTAAGGAATTAACAACTACAACCCTCTGCAAGAGAGTGACCTCTCCAGGCCGCCACCCCCCATCCTACCCAGAGCAGCATTAAACTGCCGAGGAATTCACCTCCGCGCAACACTCGCCTGAGTACAAAACCACACACCACATATCCTTAACCTATCCACTATTGGCCACCCAAAACTTTGACCCAACGCCCCCCCTACCCATTCCCCCACCTCCAATAATTTCGATTTTACCCTATTCACCCGCATACCAGTGGCCAAACCAAAAACCTCAATTATCCTATTTACATTACCTAACCCCTATATTGTGCCTACTAAAATAGTGGTGTCGTCTACATAACTTATAATACCCGTTTCTGCCTCCCCATGATTACTCCCTTCCCTCACCCCTTCTGACACTAACCTGAAAAAAGGGTCCTGTAAACACGAAAACAGGAGCTGTGACAAGGGGCACCCCTGTCGCAGCCCCCGCCCCAAACGCACCTCAGTCCCCACCCTCCCATTCACCTGTACCCTGAAACGTGCATGCTCGTACAAAGTGCGGACCCAACCCACGACCTCCGCCCCAAACCCCTGCCGTAAAAGCACCGCCTGCAACATATCCCTATCAACACTATCATACGCCTTTTCCCAATCAAGCCCTAAAAGACCCCCAGCTTTTCTGGTCTCTAAAAAACCTTTGATCCTCCGATGACCCTCCCTCATACTTCTCCCTGGTACCCCATACTGACCCCCCTCCAGTAAGCTCTCCAAAACTCCTTTCATTCTATTAGCAAGAATTCGTGCAAATATCTTATAATCTGCACACATAAGTGTGAGTGGCCTATAATACTCAACCATTCCACATGCACGATTTTTCGGCACTAAAACTACATTACCTATTGACATATCCCCGCCCAAACTACCTTTCAATTTCATAGCATTAAACAGCCTAACTAGCATCCCTCGCAGAACCTCCCAATGAACTATAAAAAAATCCCCAGAAATCCCATCCAGGCCAGGGGCTTTGCCCTGGGCCTGACTTTTCACTGCCTGCCAAACCTCCTCCTCAGTTATAGATCCTTCCATACGCTCTCTATCTCCAGCCCCTATCCTCTCAACTATACAATCTAAAATTACATCCCGGGATACCCCATCACTTTCCCCCTGACTCATCTTACACTCAAACCAAGCATCCGCATAATAACTCATGGCTTCCGTGGTACGAAGAATCTACCCCTTCCGATACCCACGGCACTCCTCAGTTACCCTCAGAGACATGACCGTCATATCTCTTCTCCGGTTCTGAAAAGTACGTAACACTAACGCAGAGGGCTTATCCCCCCATAAAACTTCCTCTAAACCTCCTCGTACCCTCAGAGCATGAAAATTTTCATTCTGCAACTCCCGCAATCGTGACCGCAGATGATCAATTTCAGCTAGGAGATACCGCCCTCCACTCTCATAACAAGTCCTCAATTGCCCCTCTAGGTACCTCAACATTCCCAACCTTTGCCTCGCATCTTCCCTACCCAGTTGCCTATAAAATTCCTGGATTGCCACTTTAGCCCGCACACTCTACCATTCCACTATATCACTAATCCCCTTCCCATCGTTCCATACTCGTCCCCACCAATCCGCAAAACCTCCCTGTGATCCAACCCTGCAACAACCTCACATTTAATTTCCAATACCCGAATATATCTTCACTGCCCCAGCCCATCCCATCTTTACCAACACACCCCTATGATCAGAAAAGCCAAAATCCTGACATTTAACCTCACCTACCTGAACTGCACCTGATACATATACCCGGTCCAACCTAGCCGCATAACCCTGTTTAATATAAGTGTGATCCACACGCCACCCTCCTCCCCTAACCACATCCTCCACACTAACCGCCCTCAGCACCTCCCTCAAGCTCTGCAACAAACAACCCGCCCCTCGAGGTTCCACATCCCTCCCTCTAATAATGCAATTCCAATCCCCGGCAATTATCGTAACCAACGGTAAACCTCTCAACGCATAAACCAAATCATCACGTACAAAATCATCCTTTACATGGCGATTGGAAGTCGCCGGCATATATACACCAATGAAACACACCTGTATATCTCCCCAAACCCCGTCCACCCGTACTATCCTACCCCCACTCCCCTCCTCCCAGGCTTTTAACTTGAAAGGGCTGGTCTCACGTATACCCACCATCACCCCACCCTTGAAATGCCCCGAACTCCCAGTATAACACTTATATCCCTTCAAACACAAATCCCTACCACACCTATAATTATGCTCCTGGAAAAAGCATACATCCACATTCAACCGTCTGAGCGTCACCTCAATCCATCTCCTCCGAACTTCCGCCCGGAGCCCATTAACATTTAAGTTGAGACACCTGAATAGGTCAAAGGGGGTTTGCCACTTCGGCGCACAGACCCTGTCACAACTGGCACAGAAACCCCACTTTGTGCCCTACCTCCTTTCACTCCTGTCCCACTTTTCTTTCCCTGGGGCACAACCTTGTTTCCCTCGACAACATCCATCCAGGCCATTTTAGAAGACCTTTGGCCCGGAGATATCTCATCATCCTCAGAATCCCCACTGGGCCGCTTGCGGGATGCTTCCACACATTCCATCTCCCTATTACCTTCCTCCCTATGCACCTCCACCTCAGCCACCACCACAGGCACAGAGTCAACAAGGTCCTCTACCGGACCAATCTCGCACTCCGAACGCTCCGAAACACCAGATGAGTCCTCATCCAAGCCCAAAACACCCACCGGCGACGGGCTCCCAAGGAGGCTCTGGATGTCCTCGAAACAAGGCCTCGATAACTCAGAGACCACCTCCAACAAATCACCCTCCATGGCAACCTGGGAACACTCCTGCTCCTCTTCCTGCGTTGTTGTGGGTAAAGTCAAAACGGCCTCCTCCGCAGCATCAACCACCTCACTCCAACTCCGAGGGACATCCTCAGTATCAAGGACCTCGGCCACATCCAACTGTACACTCGTCTTGGTCATTTCTCTCAAGTCCGTCGCAGTACGATAAGTCCCATCATCTTGACGTCCAGGTTGCCGCTCCCTGCGTTGATCACACGTAGCTGCCATATGTCCCGGGGCACCGCAGAGCCGGCACGTCCTCACCTGTCCAGCATACGAAACGTATACTTGAGTAAGAAACTCTTGCATCTGAACGTATGACGGGATAGGCCTCCTCAAAGTCATTTTGATGGAGTATGATCCCGCCAGCATGCCAGCATAAGTTCCCTGCTGCCACCGACCAACATTAGCTACATGTATAGTCCCATACTGGCCGAATACTCGCCGAACATCAAATTCAGCAGCCTCAAACGGGAGGTTCTTCACGTGAATCCAAGAGTAATGCGCGGACACGTCACGCATACGCACCTCCAATTCCGAGTTGACGACAATAGGCTTGTCCTGAAACTTGTCCACCACTTCCTCATACATGCCAGTGGAGTAGAACTTGACGAAAAATCTGGCTGATCCGTTCAAAGATATGCCATAAATGGCCTCAGTCGATATTCCGAAGGTGTCACGTAGAACCAATGGCAAGATGATCTCAGCATTATCAGGATACACAGCACCTTTAATCAAGTCCACACAGACAGTGTTGACACGTCGCTGGTAGGTATCCGCCATGATGGTGAAAATAAAATTTCACCTAACCTCCACCAGGGGGCAACTGAGCTCACCCGCGCACCACCAAGGCTGGGGAGCAACTGATTCATGGTATAACTTGTGTGTTGCAGAAACCGGTAACTTCTGGAAGCTCCATTTTTTTACAGCTTGAGGTTTCGGACACTAATATCACTGTATTTAATTTTTCTAGCTTTCTCCCACCTCCACCACATCAAATGCAATTTTATCACTATTACTGGCTATGGTAGGGCGACTGGTGAAGAAAGATTACTGGAAGAATATTTGCTTTCCGTTTGTATATTGCGACCGCTGACTACTGGACTTCTTGTATTTCCACAAGTAACTATACTTCTCGTATTTCAATAAAAGAAGAATTTTCTAATTTTCGTCACTCCACCACACTAAGTTACACACTTTTGTTACTGTTATTAGCTATGGCAGCACTGGTGAAAAGGTTTCTGATATAAATGGGAACAAAATTGACCTAATTTGGCTGAAATGCTCTGCATTTCAGGCATGTCATTGATGTCAGCTACGCCTGTTTAACATGTACATCTACTTGAAGAAATAAAAGATTATTTTTATTATTTTTCTCCATACCCGATGAGTGGAGGTTCAGTTCGATCACTTGATAAACTGCTGAGCAACTTGTCACAGAAGGGAACCTAAGATGTTGCTGCTCTTGGGTCTCCGGTGGTGTGCCCAGACTGTGTATGCCAGACCAAGACGTGAACGTGAAAGCTCCTTACAGTGTCTACCCTGGCAAACAGTAATCTCTCATAAAAGAGAATTAGTTCAAATCACAGAACGGTGAAGATTGAACCCATGACAAGAATGCCCTAAAACTCACATAGTCAACTTGTTCTAAAAAGATTCGTCCAACTACTTTCATTTCTATACACCATAGGAAAGTTAGCATGGGCCCCAATGTGACCACAAATGCAGGTTTTTACAGACTAATCACCAGCATGGCTGTGACATGCTCTAGTACATGTCCCTTCAAAATCGAGACTGAATTCCTTCACAGCTTCCAACACAACACTATTCCCTGGCTTTCCTTGTGTTCAACCCTTAAACTGCCAATGAAGTAAATTTTAACCAACCCTGAGACTGCCGATGTAAATTTTCCTAAATTCTAGCTCCTCCTAAAGGTTCACAATCATAGTAAAACGGGTCAGTATAGAAAAAATCCTGATGAGTGTGGAGCATTGTGGGAGCTGGTGGAAGGCATTAAATTGTTTAACAAATTGCGTCATCGTGAAATATTCACCTACATGGTTTTTAAGTGAAACTAATACTGAGGATAGTCATGAGGACTTGGAGTTCTAAGAGTTTAGTACACAGGGACACTGGAAACGTCCCTTATAACGAATCAGAAGCTGGCAACCACATTCCTTCCACTTCTGGGGTCTCACAACTACCAAACAACCGACAACAGTGCAAGTGGAAATTGATTTTATTTTCGTCTTTTTGGCCAAAATCTAAGTAGGGATAATGACACAGTGATGAGGACTTCCATTTTGATGAGTGAGGATTTTAGTGATGCACTGGCTGGAGAAGTGTGCCAAGTGCTGTACCCAGTGCACAGTTACCAAGTACTTCACCACCACTCAAAACACTACCAGCCACACATGGAATTATAGCAATACTCCACATTTAATGACAAAAACAGTGGAATAGAACCATACTGTAATGCAACCTCGGTCTCTTACTAACGTTTTCTTTGAGTTATTCTTTGATAATACCCTGATGCAGATTACTGAGTGGTAAACAAATACATTTAACATGTATAAATGGCAAACACAAATGTTTCAATATGATCGCACCTGCATGAGTTAAAGAACACCACTGTGACAAAAATGTATGTTTTTTTTTTTTTTGCAGAACTGCAGCACCCCCTATTTTCACTCGACATTATCGATAACATTCAATATAATGAGTCTTCTTTTCTTTAATTCTTTCTTTATACTTGTACATTATATAATCCTTAAGCTTAATGTCAGTAGCCTTCCCCTAGTACATAAAAAATTACAAAAATCCTTGTATGGAACTGTGCGCTTCACAGTTCCAGCGACTCGGTGTTTGGCTGTTGTGCGCATGTGCACGTGTCCGAGATAAGACACTGCACGCTAGGTAGAGAGAGCACTGTCGCTGACGCAGTGCCGACCCTGTTGTGCGAGTGTGAGGTAGTGTTTCTTTTTGACACAGTGACGTGTGTTGTGCTTAAAAACTATGTACCAGTTTTTTCAACACTGAAAAGAATAAAAAAAATTCTAAGGAGCACTATGAATAGTGAAAGACTAAATGCACTTGCAGTGCTTTCAATGGAGAAAAATTTCCTCGACAGTCATCAGGAGAACAAGGACAAAATTATTAATGTTTTCGTGCAAAGTAGAACAAGAAGAATGGATTTCGTTTTTAAATGAATGGATGTAACAATTTAGGTAAGTAAAAAATATTTTTTTGTTTAAGATTTTATCAAGCTTATGTATAAATTTTCTTTTTATATGTTTGTTTTGTTTTACACAATATTAAAACAATAACTAAAAATTTTCTGAAGCTGCAGCTCCACTAATGTTAGCCACTGATATTCATAACACTTGTACATAAGAGCAACATTGCTAAAAATTGGACAGCATAATCCATTTGAACTCCAAGTCTTGGTGACCTTATTCTTAGATAGTTATTCCTCTTGCTTTTGCATATGTTGCATTACTCTGAGAAGGCTAAGCCTGAGAAGAATGGCATGTTCATCATAAGGGAAGTTTTCATGTATGTGAAAAACAAATTTTGTGATTTTTTATTGGTTCCAAAATATTGTGATTGACAAGTCTGATATTAATCAAGGGACGAATATCTCTAAAACAGTACTTAAGTAAGTAAGTTTATTCAGGTATACACAAATACATTTACATAGATTATCATACATAGCAGCATATGTGTAGAGAACCTAGGATAACCCAAAAAAGTCAGACAGAGTGACTTATTTCCATTGGGGTACTTTAGTACTTGACCATTCCCAAGGATGCGACCCACAACGATTGACTAACTCCCAGGTACCTTTTCACTGAAGGTTAACAGGGACAGAGGGTGTGAGGAGACTTCTCCATATGTCTCGGCCTGCCCAGGCACAAGCCCAAGGCCCAAGCAAATGAAATCGCTTTTTTTATCAAATGGTTTATCTCTTGTGATCACGAGAGTGATATTGTCATCGATTCTCTACACAGGAAGGACAACTGAAAATACCCAGAAATTACTTTGGATCACTGGTGATGTGGTCAAGAAAATGTGGGGGCTGTATATTGGTGAGGTGCATACAGTGTTCATCACTACTTGGTGCACAAGTCCTTTACTCTGTCACTACCTTTGAGCAAATAATATAAACTTTTGCAGAACAATTTGAGTATCAAGGAATCATATGGTCTAATTCAGTATACTTACTGATAAATATCAGGTGCAAGCTCTCAGTTATTATTATTATTATAATCAAATAGAAGCGCTAAACCACAAGGGTTATACAGCGCTGCAAGTTATTGTAGGATGCAGGGAGAGTGGGTTGTAAGAGGGAGATGGACGATTAGTAGGGTATGGAGTGCAAGATGACGGTGGATAGTGCAGGGGTGGAGGGTAGCAAGAGATCGAGGTAGAAGGGACTGAGGGAGGTGCTAGAGGTATAATCTTCAGAGTTTGTGTAGTAAGTCAGTTTCTGTCAAAAAGTCAATGAGAGAGTCAGGATAAAAGGAGGGTCCATCTGCAAGAAGGGAAGGTAAAGAAAGGGCCACAGAGCGAAGACGTTGTTGGAGGTAAATTCTGCGTGCTCGTTGATAGAGTGGGCAGTCCAACAGGATATGTCGAACAGACACTGGAACCTGACAATGCTCACAGAGAGGGGCAGGGAGCCTCTCCATGAGATACCCGTGAGTAAGACGAGTGTGGCCGATGCGAAGACGGGAGAGTGTAGTCTCCCAACCTCGACATTGGTGACAAGAAGAAGGCCAGAAACCTATAACCGGTTTAATAGAATGAAGTTTGTTATTCAGCAGGTCAGACCAGCGTTGTTGCCAACGGGTGCGAAGGTGGGTAGCAATGACCGCAAAATAGTCCGTGAAAGGAACACCTCTATATGAAACTGGAAGGTCTTGTACTGCTGACCGTGCAGCAGTGTCTGCCTGTTCATTGCCCTGTACGTCAACATGACCAGGGACCCAACAAAAGACAATATCTTTATGCTTGCTAAAGATACGGCGTAACCAAAGGTGGATACGAAGAACTAGGGGGTGAGGTGTATCAATTTTACGGATAGCCTGTAAAGCACTAAGGGAGTCTGAAACGACCACAAATGGTGACACAGGCATAGATGCAATACGGATAAGTGCCACAAGAATGGCATACAATTCAGCCGTAAATATGCTAGCCGAGGGTAATAGATGCCCTCGTACGACGCTGTCCGGAAACACTGCTGCGAATCCGACGCCGTCAGATGACTTTGAACCATCGGTGTATACTGCGATGGCATGGGAATGAGAACGGAAATGGTCTAGAAAGAAAGAGCGAGAAGCCGCCGTAGGCAGTTGGGCTTTCGCGCAAGGTAGAGGAATAGAACAGACACGGACAGCAGGAACTTCCCAAGGGGGTAGAGGAAAGGGTGAAGCCACATGAACATATAAAGGCGGAAGCTGAAGGGAAGACAAGAGTGAATGCAGACGAAGAGAAAAGGGACGAAGTAAACAGGGGCGACGAACAAATAACGAGCGTCTACTAACATCTGTGACAATCCTATACATGGAAGGATTGCGGAGGTCATAATAGCGAATGCAATGTGCATCACGACGATCGGACAAGGATGGAATGTTCGCTTCTACATAGAGGCTCTCAACCGGGGAAGAACGAAAAGCACCAAGGCATAAGCGTAATCCCTGGTGATGGATGGGATTAAGGCTGGAAAGAGTGGCAGGAGAGGCTGCCGAATATATCTGGTCACCATAATCGAGTTTCGATAGAATTAGGGCCGAATGTAGGCGAAGGAGAGTTCTACGATCAGCCCCCCATGAAAGATGTGCGAGGGTTTTAAGGAGGTTCAGCCGGCTATGACAAGTCGCCTTCAGAGAGGTAATGTGAGGTTTCCAGGACAATCTGCGGTCAAACAGGAGGCCGAGAAACCTGACTGTATCACGTTCTGGGATACGTGAGCCGTATAGGTACAATTGATGATCAGAGACCACTGAACGTCTAGTGAACGTAATTTGATGAGTTTTGCCACAAGAAAATTTAAACCCGTGAGTGGTGGCCCAATCAGAAACCCGGTTGATGTCATGCTGGAGGGAAACTGCAATGAGGTGACAGTCAGCACCTGCACAAGCTATAGCAAAGTCATCCACATAGAGCGATGACCAAATATTGGATGGGAGAACAGATGCCAGATTATTTATAGCAAGCAGAAAAAGTGTTGTGCTCAGAACACATCCCTGGGGGACACCTTCAGCTTGGACAAATTAATACATAGCATTAGAAATCTTCCTTACGAAGAAAGATTGAAGATCCTTAAATTACATTCACTTGTAAGACGTAGAATGAGGGGAGACATGATCGAGGTATACAAGTGGAAAATGGGTATTAACAAAGGGGATATAAATAAGGTCTTGAGGGTATCTCTCCAAGAGAGAACCCGCAATAATGGATTCAAGTTAGATAAGTTTAGATTTAGAAAGGATATAGGAAAGTATTGGTTTGGAAATAGGGTAGTTGATGAGTGGAACAGTCTGCCTAGTAGGGTTATTGAAGCAAGGACCTTGGGTAGTTTTAAATTTAGGTTGGATAAATTCATGAGTGAAAGGGGTTGGATTTGAGTGGGAATTGCACATGAGTAAATAAAATTATCAAAGCTTATTTCTTGGGTAGCATTGTAAATTAGGTTGAACAAATATTCTGTTAGTGGGATGGAATGTGAAGGACCTGCCTAGAATGGGCCAACAGGCCTGCTGCAGTGTTCCTCCTTTCTTATGTTCTTATGTTCTTATTACTAACCCGGACCCGGAAATGTCTGTCAGTTAAGAAAGCCTTAAGAAAGAATGGTAGGTTGCCTCGGAGGCCTAAGGAGTGGGCCTGGGCCAAGATATTATATCTCCAAGTTGTATCATAAGCCTTCTCAAGGTCGAAAAAGATAGCAATAACCGAATGGTTATTCGCAAAGGCATTACGAATATACGTATCCAAGCACAGCAAGGGGTCAATGGCAGAACGGCCCTTACGGAAGCCATACTGACTAGGGGAGAGACTATTGTGAGTCTCTAAATACCACATCAAACGTCTATTAACTAGACGTTCCATTACCTTGCAAACTGCACTGGTAAGAGCGATGGGACGGTAGTGAGAGGGATCACGTCCCGTAGCACCTGGTTTTCGAAAAGGGATAACAACAGCAGACTTCCACAGCTGGGGAATAACTCCTTGCGACCATATAAGATTAAAGAGTCGTAAGAGGACAGTAAGAGCAGACTGATGTAAATGCTGTAGCATACGAATATGTATGCCGTCTGGCCCAGCTGCCGATGATCGGCAAACAGAGAGTGTTGCCTCCAGTTCTTGAAGGGTAAAAGGCACATTATAGGATTCTTCTCTAAGAGAAGAAAAATCTAAGGGCTTTAACTCGCTGGCAGACTTAGAAGAAAGGAACGAGGGGCATAGATGGAGCCCCTGAGAAATGCGGACGAGATGGTTACCAATTTCAGTGGCAACGGCAAGAGGGTGTCTATATCGACACCAGCAACCTGAAGAACAGGAGCCGGGTCGGGGAGAATTTACCACTTAATTTCCGCACTTTCTTCCAGACTGCACTCATCGAGGAAGCCGAAGTGACAGTAGAAACGTAATCTCGCCAGCAAGTGCGTTTAGCATCACGTATGACACGACGAGCAATAGTTCTCTTCTGCTTGAAATCAAGGAGTCTCTCTGTGGTTCTGTTATACCGATACCTGCCCCATGCAGCACGTTTCAAACGCACTGCCCGAGCACAAGCAGGAGACCACCAAGGCACGCACTTCTGAGGATGCTTGCCGAGGTTTGGGGAATAGAATGTGAAGCCGCTGTGAAGATGGAGGACGAAAAGAGATGTAAAACCTCATCAATGGAGGACGAGGTAGGAACCTCATAAAAGGCAGTAAGATGTGCGTAAAGGTCCCATTTCGCCCGGTCAAATTGCCAGTGTGGGCAATGAGGAGGTGGAGAAAACAGAGGGGACTTAAGGATGATTGGGAAATGATCGCTGTCATGTAAGTCCGGGAGGACAGACCAGGTGAAGTCAAGGACAGTAGATGAAGAGCAGATGGAAAGATCGATGCAGGAGAAAGAATGAGTTCGGGGATCAAAATGGGTAGGAGTACCCGTATTTAAAACATGGAAAGGAAGAGAAGCAAGAAATGCCTCCAACTGAATGCCACGGGAGTCACAGTGCGATCCTCCCCAGAGAAAATGGTGTGCGTTAAAATCGCCAAGTAATAGAAGGGGTGGCGGTAAGGAAGAAACCAGAAAATCAACATCTGGGATAGACATTGCCCGCGAAGGGGAGAGATATAAAGAACAGAGTGTATACCACTTATTCAAGTGGATACGGGCTGCGGTGTAATGTAAGGAAGAAGGAACATAGAGCTGACGGTATGGAACACCAGTGCGTATAAGAAGAGCACTTTCGTTAAAGGTTCCATCGGAAAAAGGATCCGATGAATATAACAAATCATAGCCTGAAAAGGGCCTGATAACAGTGGATTGTAATTTGGGTTCTTGCAAACAGACCCCAACAGGGAAAAACTGAGAGAGCAACACCTGAAGCTCACCCCGGTTACCCCTGAGGCCTCGGATATTCCACTGCAAATAAGCCATGATTTATGGAGAGAAAGATATAAGTGGAAGTGAGAGGAATCTATGGACTAGGGTTAGAAAAGTCCACGTGTGGAGGTAGCGGAAGACCTGTAATCAGAGAAGGAGGAGGACGTTGTGAAGGAAGGGGGGGTTGAGACGAAGAGAGATGAGGAACCTCAGGTGGAGTAGTGTCCATCATCGGTCCAGAAATATATTCTGCAATAGCTTCCAGTGTTTCGGAAGCCAAAGATGCAGAATGTGGGACTACATTAGAAATGGAAGAAGAGTGAGCAACGATCGGGGAGTCTATAGACTGTACTAAAGTAGAGGGCGAGGAGATAGAAGAGGAAATGGTCGAAGGGGCTTGGGAGGGGACAGGGGATGAAGGTAGTGTATGAGGAGGAGGATGAACCTCCACACACGTTATAGAACTAGGCAGAGGCGAAGAACCTGGCAGTAGGGATTTTTTGCCAGGCTTATGAGAAGGGGGGCGCTGAGGTTTAGGTGATGGACGAGGACGTGTAGACTCAGAAGTGTGCGAGTGAGTAGAGGAAGGAGTGTGGACAGTATGGGAAGCCGAGGTAGGGACCTCGGAGCCAAGAATATCAAAAGGATTCGAGACAGGGGTGATTGAGGATGAGGCGACCACAGAGGAAGCCGTGGAAGTTGGGACCCCAGAAGCGGGGCGACGTTTAGCAATTCGAGAATAGGGAATGCACCGCATTCCCTATTCTCGCAGACTGGGCATTCGGCCATGGACCTGCAATATTTCGCTGGATGACCAAAACGCCAGCAGTTTCTACACTGTTGCGGTGTAGGGGTCACCTTTCGGACTTGCAAACGTTGACCTGCAATGTAAACCGAAGGTGGTAGTTCACGGCAGTCAAATGTTAAACGAGCTATATTGCAAGGATAACGTCTTCGCTTATTGGCAGGGAGGACAAAAGTGTCAAGTTTAAGGCAGCTCAAGCTGCTCGAAAATGTCATCACCACATGTCTGGAAATTCCGTTGGACAATGGTGTGGGGCAAAATGACAGAACCACAACAAGAATTGAGGGAATGGTGCTTGTCAATAGTAACAGGAGCAGAATCTATGGTTGTAAGAAGAGAAAGATCGCGAGCTTGGCCAGCATTCTGGACCGTGATGATGCGAGTGCCGCTCTTGAGAGCGTGAAATGAGATGTCTTTACCAACATGGCGTAGCAGAGCCTTACCAATACTATGGTCTGAAAGATAGGTATTAGGAGAAGTCGGTCGCAGAGTAAAAAACTTCGTCCATTGAGTAGTTTGAAACAGAGAGTTTAAGGGGAGTGCGTGACGAGCTGGTCGTTTCTGCGATGAACGAGAAGGGAGTGTCGAATCGTCATGTGTGGGTCTTGGTCGTTTGGGTGTGGGACCGGGGGTGGTCCGATGGGAGACGGGCGAGCGATTCGAAAATTGCCGCACCGTCGAGGGAGAAGCCGGAATCAAGGTCAGAGAAGAGCGAAGGTCAGATGTATCGAAAGGCCAGTCGGGTCCCTGGTACCTGAAGCAGGTGACGAACCAGCACCAGCAAGAGGTACAGGGGCATGAGAGGTGTCCAAAGAGTCATCCGTTAACGAGGCAGGGTCAGTACTGGGTGCGGTATCAGGAAGGGGCCCGGGGGTAGTGGGTTCATGGATTGGGTCAGCCATGGTTAGGTTACTTCTTTCTTTTTATTTTTAAGAAAAAAAAAGAAAGAAGAAAAGAAAATAAAAATAAAAAAAAGAATAAAAAAAAAGGGGGGAACGTGGAGAAATAGCTCCTAGGAGGAATGAAAGGGAGCGTAAATCCCCCTCTGTGCCCAAGAGGACCTCAACACCACAAGTGGTGCAGATGCTGCATGGAACCCGTGCCATACCCTACCCTTCATGCCAGTAAACCAGCAATCCGGAATAGCAACCTCACATCCACCGAGTCATCTCGGCGGACAAAAGAGAGGGCGGCCGGATATTCGCCACAAAGCATACAGCCTTCGGCCACCACCCCCGGAATCCGAAAGGTGGCCTCCAGAGATACACCCCTCGCCCGAAAGATACCCAAGGCCACACCCCGGGTGACCGGAGAGGAATCGGGACATCCCCAGGCGATCCAGATTCCACGGCAAACTACACCACCGCCAAGGACCTCAACGGAATGGGATGGACCACGATACCCTTCCCCCTACCTAGGAACTAGAATGCCTGGGGAGAGAAGCTCCCAGGGTAAAACTGGGAAGGAAATAAGGGAGGGATGAGGAGGAGGAGGAGGAAAGGGAAAAGGGAGGATGGGGAAGATGGGAAAAAGGGAGGGGGGATTGGGGGGTAATTAGGTTCGGTCTGAGGAAGAAGACCAAGAGGTCCAATTCCTCAGACCGATAGCCTCTTTACCACGACAAGGAGCCCCCCTTAAAGAGGCAAGCTCTCAGTGGCAACAACATTATGGCATTTCGGTGGCATGATAAGTGGGATGTGACTATGTTGACCACTTTTCACCCCAGTGAAAAGCAAAATATAGGCAAGATAAACAAAAGCATTGGCGAGCCAGTACTGAAGCCAGTTGCTGTGATTGAGAACACTATTAACATGCATTTGGTGGACAAACGTGAAATGCAGACAGGTTTTTCACTGTGTGTGAGTTTCAAAATGGTACATCAAACTGTTTTTCCACTGGCAAGTGACCAACCTACAAGAACTTTAATTTTGCCATCATCAGTTAAATCATGGCTAAATACCTGGTTACAGAGTGCCACCGCACAGACAGCTAAAATCCCAGTCATCTGGGAGTAATTCAAGCCACTGGTATAAAGAAACATGCCCATGATGAAAAGACCACAGAAGCGCCGAGATATCGAAAATATGTATAAAACCTGTGAAACACCACTTTGCATTGAACCTTGCTTCAAGAAGTTCCACAAGCTGCAGCACTTCTGATATCACAGTGTGTGTGTATACAGTGTACATAGAAGAAATGTAGTGAGAGGACAGACAACAATAACAACAGGTTACTGTGAGTGAACAAAACTTGACATTTAGTTTACAATTGCTGAACAATAAATGCCAGTGAAGTATAATATTTAATTAATATATAGATGTAAGAAACAGAATCCATAAACAAAACAAAAATAAAAAGTTAAAAAATGATAACTACCTTCACATGGCAAGAGTGTGTGTTGCCATATGTCAATCACTGATGTCAACTTCAAAACTTAATTTACACTTAAGCACTTATCAGATTTCACTAATTTTGGTCTTATTTCATATTTAAATTCAGGTAGATTTTTTTTTTTCAAATCTGCCCAGTATTAATGACATGACACAGTACATTTAACGGATTGATCGTAGCCCTTACCAGGTGTCTCCGACACCTCACACTAAGTCGATCTCAGCATTCATTACTCACGATGGTTTTTATATGTACTATATTTTGTATTTTGGAAAGCACAATGTACCAAACATCTTACAACACATTATGCATTATAGTGTTGAATCATTCCTGAATGATACTGTTGCCCACATTGACATCTGGAAGGAGTATGTGTGTTGATTACAACTATTTTATCATTTAGTTAGCTACCACATTTTCAGTGAACGTTGCAATACTTGAGTTCAGTCGGAAGTTGTAGTTGGTCAGGGCGAGGCGGTTCCTACTGAGGCCGAAGTAGCAGCCATTATCTTTCAATAGGCTTCCAAGGACACTTAATTAAAGAATGTTGGGTTCTTTAGTATGACTGGCTATTACTGTTGGTTATCTTCTGTTTTTTCCAAGTTTCAGCATCATTGACCAGGCTATCAAGCTTTATAATTCTTTTCCAATAGATGAAGTGATGTGATAATACATTTATGAAAGTGAAAATTGTTGATGGCCTCCCTAGTTTTGTGACGCCCACTGTTGGATGTATACACATCGACGTTAGTGGACAGGGAGTGGAAGCCATCCTTTTACAACGATCACAAAATGAGACTCGAGTCTGTTATTACTCAATGTTACGCATGACTGTATTATGTTAGTGGGGAATGACTAAAACCATACACAATAAATACTCATTAAAATCTAATGTAATATGACTTTCTGTATGTGGACCTGTGCATAATGAACTTACTTTGGTTTAATTAATATTGTAAGATTATGCAGTTCAGAAATATTGAAAATTTGTTGAAGTTCAAAAATCACATGATTCAAATTCAAATTCAAATTCTTTATTTCTAGTAATATACAGAGTGGGGTGTAATTATAGTAATGTACATTTTATGAAGTAGATATTACAAGATGGCCAATAATATGCCTAGGTATGCTTAGGCTTTTCAGGCAGCCTTATGATAGGTCTTACTCAATAGTGACACAATGATTATACTGATAGTAAGGTTAGGTAATTGTAGTGATTAATTAGGTTTACAATACTGAGTTATTGAAATTTAAACATTTAAGAATTAAACAATTAGTTTAAAGAATTTAACAATTAGTTTATATATTAATGGTAAAGGTGATGTATTGGCATAATACCGTTTCTATATTGGAGTGTCTTAGGCAAACTTATGACTAGCTTAAGAATTATGAAGCAATAGTTGTATTAGAATTTTGGTCAGTCATGTGAAATTAAGGGGAATCACAGATATCAGTATGTTTTCTTTTGCTGTGGGTATGTGCAAGATAAAGTAGTTTTCATGAGGTTAGCTACCGGTTGGGTGCATAAGTGAGATAAGATGTTTTTTAACGGTGCTTTTGAAAGTGGAGATTGTGTCTGCAGTTCTAGAGTTTTCAGGCAGGGAGTTCCAGATTTTAGGTCCTTTTATGCGCATTGAATTTTTGTATAGATTTAGTCGGACCCGGGGAATGTCAAAGAGATGTTTGTGTCTGGTATTATGTCTATGGGTTCTGTCACAACTGTCAAGAAAGTGTTTTAGCTCAGGGTTAAAGTTGGAATTTATGGTTCTATAAATGTAGATAGCAGAGTAGTAAGTGTGGATGTTCTGAACAGTGAGTAGGTTTAGGTCTTTGAAGAGTGGGGGGGGGGGGTGTGCTGCCTAGCGTTGGATTGTGTGATAATTCTTACTGCGGCTTTTTGTTGGGTTATTATTGGCTTTAGGTGGGTAATTGCTGTTGATCCCCATGCACAAATGGCATATGTGAGGTAGGGATAGATGAGTGAGTAGTATAGTGTGAGTAGGGCTGATTGTGGTACATAATACCGTATTGGCTTGAATCTGTTGCAAGTGAGTCCTAAAACTCACAGGCCAGTACATGAGTTTCAACACTCACTTCCCATGGGTTCAAGCCCCATCCGTTCTGTGATTTGTTTGCAAGTAAAATACAATATATACTTACCCAAGACATATATGACCAGAACGAGGCCACTGCCTCCAGCACCGGTCAAAAACTTCATCAACAGGAAGATGTAGTAATCAGGGGACAGTGCGCTTATAACTCCACCAAAAGCCACTAGAAGCGCTGACACCAAGATTCCATTTTTTCTTCCGAAGCGATCAGCTAAATCACCAATAACAATGGCGCCCACTAACATTCCAATCATGTACATTGAACCAGCAAGAGGACGAAGCCAAGCTTTTTCACATGTTAAGTCAAACTGTGGAAATAATAAATATCAAGGCATTAATTCTAAAGAATTAATAAGGTTAATCCCAGAATAAAAGAAAATTCTACATATTCAGTCACCAATGGTAGCCAGCTACCACTGTAAAATTATGATACCAACAATGTGAAGGTTCACGCAGCCCTATTAGACCCTCAAAGAGTATTTTTTTTTATATTTAAAACAGATATTATACATACACACAAATCAATATGAACCTTATAACAAGTACAGGATATTACAATAATACAACCAACAACCATGTGTATAAACACATGAATCTCGGCTTCAAAATGCCAAGTAAATAAAGCTTACCATACGAATACAATGAAACACGAATACAATGCAACATGCTGACGATAAAGCACAAGACAATATAAAAATACATATCTTTGGCATCATGTACAATTCTAACTGCCAGTAAGAACAACACGTAATTTATTTAATATCACAATCAAGAATTATAAAAACATGACCCCCCCCCCTCAACCCCACCTACCCCAAAAGAAATCTGCACACTAAATGTGCCTATTCCCATAACAATCATGAGAATTTTATTATTATTATTATTATTATTATTTATTGTTTTTTTTATTGTTTTTATTTAATATTTTATGTAAACAAAATATGCAAAATACACACATCAATATGACACCTTATAACAAATATGGTTATCGCAAATACAAACCAACAACCGAATGTACAAAAATTCGAAAACTATGGAAAAACATACAATGCAACGTTCTGACAATAAGCACTTAACAATATATAACTTACATATATAAGCACCACATGCGTTACTTACTGCCAAAGAAGCACAAATACGTTACGTATTTAATAACACAATGGAGAACCATAAAAACTTGACCCCCCCCTACAATCCCACCTACCCTAAAGAGACCTACACAGTACCTATTACTATTACATTCATCATGAGGAAACGTTTGGTAAAATATTTTTAATAAAGTATATTATTATAACCAAACATGAACATTGAAACCCACACTATCACCACCTCACTTCATCAGTGAGACACACTATCATCACCTCACTTCATCAGTGAGACACACTATCACCACCTCACTTCATCAGTGTGACTGACACAAAACATTGGGAAACATTTATGACAAATGTCTAACTACATTGGCCATCCTTTCGTCTGTACTCAACCTTGAACATTAATATACATAATATATGAACATTAATTTATACTGAAACGTACAACGTGATCAGTATACCGAGGGAATGACATGAATACATATAAACAGAATCATAACTTTTATATATATATATATATATATATATATATATATATATATATATATATATATATATATATATATATATATATATATATATATATATATATATATATATGCAAGACAACCACTATGAAAAATAGATGAATTCCAAGGCTTCGTGACTACTCACATTATCAAGGAACTATAAAGGAAACATGACAAGCAGGCTTTTAAGGGCAAGACTACACTCACAATCACATCATACTAACAAAGACCACACCTCACAGTAGCGTAGTGGTCTTTGTTAGTATGATGTGATTGTGAGGTGTAGTCTTGCCCTTTAAAAGCCTGCTTGTCATGTTTCCTTTATAGTTCCTTGATAATGTGAGTAGTCACGAAAGCGCTTGGAATACATCTATTTTTTCATAGTGGTTGTCTTGCATATTTTGATATCACCTGTTTACTGTGATCTTTTGCATATATATATATATATATATATATATATATATATATATATATATATATATATATATATATATATATATATATATATATAAATGCTTTATTAATAGACAGAATACATTTATAGAAAACACAAACATGAACATGAATACAATGGTACAATATGTCAAAGATTATGGATCTCCTCCAGCTCCTCCGAAGCCGGACGCGAGCCAAGTATGCAGCATGCGTTTCCCCTCTGGATGGCCACGCTGGATGAGACGCTGGAACATGAACGTGGCTGCCCTTGGGTCCCTGGTGGTGTCGATGAGTCTGGAACCCAGTTCTTTAAGGAAACGTGTTGCATTCTTTCCCCACGCTCCCAAGGTCTCTAATCCCACTGGGACAAATTGATACTGTTTGCTTATGTCCCTGTACTTGCCGATCTTGTACTCCTCTCTGTGGTCAGCAGCTCCTCCCTGTCGCCCAACACTGTGATGGATGTAGGTGTCAGCCAGTGTCGACACACAGGTATAATCCCATGCTAAGAGCTTGCCATTCTTCCAAGGATAGATGGTGATCCCGTCGGGGCGGTTTGCTGGGTTGTGGGCGTTGTTGGCTGCTAGTGATCGAGGCTCTCTCTCGGCTGGGCATCCAGCTGTAGCAAGGGTTCTCTTTATGATGTCGTTGACCTCATTGTGTCTTGCATGCCAACCCTTGGTTTTGGAACAGTTAAGACCATGTAGACCATATTGGTCGGCTTGCGCATCGCTGCAAATACACGTATATTCCGTGTGAATAGGGGCAGCAAGGCGCAGAGCCACTGCAATACGAAGGGTCTTAGGGTCGAGGCGTGTTCCCATGGCCGAAATGGGAACTGTTTGGAGGAAGTCCCCAGAGTGATGTGCACTCACAGCTTGGAGACGGGCAGTCTCCCTGTCTGATGTTACGGCCCTGAGCATATTGGCAAGTATCTTTTCAGCGATGGGGCCGTCCCAGCTTGACTGTTTGTAGGCCAGTTCTTCACTAGGTTTTGGTGTTGGAGCAGCAATGAACAGGAATGAACAGACTATAACCAAACTATTATAGGTGAAACATCAGGCGTATACATCTATATGCATATATGAATCCTCACATACACTTACGTATGCCAGACCTTACCAGGACCCCTGCGCCAGACAAACCCCCATTGCTTGCCCCTGACACCTTCCTACCATTCCCTTCCCTCCCCCCAGTCAAGGTCACCGATACATTCTCCAAACGCCCCATAACCCACTCCCTCCCCGCCCTCTCCCTCCCCCCTCTCATACTCGTGCATACCTCCTAATCAACACATACTCTAATCCAACCCTCCCCCCGGGAGACCATTAGTATTTGATAAGAATGGCTCCTCCTCATGGAAATAAAAAATCAATAATAACATAATAAGATAAACAATTTTACTAATAAGTAAAATATAAAACACTTAAATATGAAATTAGTCCTACTTTAAGCAAAAATGAAAAATGAAATATATATATGACGTAGTGAGAATGGTGCCGTGCCGATGTTCTGGGTACGTAGCTCTGAATCGTGGTTTGGAACTTCGAGCTGTTGTTGATGATGGGAAGGGGGGTCACAGATGGACGTGGCCGTTGAAACAGAAGACAGTGTCCCCAAAACAGGTAGAGATTCTGAAGAACAGAGGTTGACTGTGATCCTCTGACCACCACAACACTTGTGAAGCAGTTGAGTCGCCAGTAAAGAACTACCATGAAACGCTGGTGGAGTTATAACTGGGAAAAGGTTGTTTGAATGGTGTACTCACCTATTTGTACTCACCTATTTGTGGTTGCAGGGGTCGATTCATAGCTCCTGGCCCCTTCACTGATTGCTACTAGGTCCTCTCTCTCCCTGCTCCATGAGCTTTATCAAACCTCGTCTTAAAACTATGTATGGTTCCTGCCTCCACTACGTCGCTTTCTAGGCTATTCCACTTCCTGACAACTCTATGACTGAAGAAATACTTCCTAACATCCCTTTGACTCATAGGAGTCTTCAACTTCCAATTGTGACCCCTTGTTTCTGTGTCCCCTCTCTGGAACATCTTGTCTCTGTCCACCTTATCTATTCCTCGCAGTATTTTATATGTCGTTATCATGTCTCCCCTAACCCTCCTGTCCTCTAGTGTCGTCAGGCCGATTTTCCTTAACCTTTCTTCGTAGGACAATCCCCTTAGCTCTGGGACTAGTCTTGTTGCAAACCTTTGCTCTTTCTCTAATTTCTTCACGTGCTTGACCAGGTGTGGGTTCCAAACTGGTGCTGCATACTTCAGTATGGGCCTGACGTATATGGTGTACAGAGTCTTGAATGATTCCTTAGTGAGGTATTGGAACGCTATTCTTAGGTTTGCCAGCCGCCCGTATGCTGCAGCAGTTATCTGATTGATGTGTGCCTCAGGAGATGTGCTCGGTATTATACTCACCCCAAGATCTTTTTCCTTGAGTGAGGTTTGCAGTCTTTGGCCACCTAGACTATACTCTGTCTGCGGTCTTCTTTGCCCTTCCCCGATCTTCATGACTTTACATTTGGCAGGGTTAAATTCAAGGAGCCAGTTACTGGACCAGGCTTGTAGTCTGTCCAGGTCTCTTTGTAGTCCTGCCTGATCCTCGACTGATTTAATTCTTCTCATTAACTTTACATCATCTGCAAACAGGGACACTTCTGAGTCTATCCCTTCCGTTATGTCATTCACATATACCAAAAACAGTACAGGTCCTAGGACTGACCCTTGTGGAACCCCACTCGTCACAGGTGCCCACTCTGACACCTCGTCACGTACCATGACTCGTTGTTGCCTCCCTGTCAGATATTCTCTGATCCATTGCAGTGCCTTTCCTGTTATGTGTGCCTGATCCTCTAGCTTTTGCATTAACCTCTTGTGAGGAACTGTGTTGAACGCCTTCTGCAGTCCAAGAAAATGCAGTCTATCCACCCCTCTCTCTCGTGTCTTACTTCTGTTACCTTGTCATAAAACTCCAGTAGGTTTGTGACACAGGATTTTCCTTCCCTGAAACCGTGCTGGTTGTCGTTTATAAGCTTGTGTCTTTCTAGGTGCTCCACCACTCTCCTCCTGATGATCTTCTCCATGACTTTGCATACTATACACATCAGTGACACAGGTCTGTAGTTTAATGCCTCGTGTCTGTCTCCTTTCTTAAAAATTGGGACTACATTTGCCATCTTCCACGCCTCAGGTAGTTGCCCAGTTTCAATGGATGTGTTGAAGATTTTTGTTAGTGGCACACACAACATCTCTGCTCCCTCTCTAAGGACCCACGGAGAAATGTTGTCCGGTCCCACCGCTTTTGAGGTATCGAGTTTACATAGCAGCTTCTTCACCTCCTCCTCGGTTGTGTGTATTTCATCCAGCACTTGTTGGTATACCTCCCTATTCTGAATTCCTGGAGTCCTTCCTGTCTCCTCTGTAAATACTTCTTTAAATCTCATGTTGAGCTCCTCACATACCTCTTGGTCATTTCTTGTGAACTCCCCACCTTCCTTCCTCAGCCTGATTACCTGGTTCTTGACTGTTGTTTTCCTCTTGATGTGGCTATACAACAGCTTCGGGTCAGACTTGACTTTTAATGCTATATCATTTTCATATTGTCGCTGAGCCTCCCTTCTTACCTGTGCATATTCGTTTCTGGCTCTTCGGCTAATCTCTTTATTTTCCTGGGTCCTTTGTCTTCTGTACTTTTTCCATTCTCTATTACACTTAGTTTTTGCCTCCCTACACCTCTGTGTGTGTGTGTGTGTTTATTTATTAAGTGTGTGAAAAGTAGTGGTGAAATTGTGTTATGGTGTATGAGTGTGTATGTGGGGTCTGCGAGTAACACGTCGTCTACAGTGCTCCACTACCTGGCCTGACCTGACTCACACCTGATCTACCAGTTAATGTATTCTGTGCTTCACCTGTCTGCTCGCCCTTTCCTACTAGAAATTACCAATTGCTACTTGTTACTGAGTACTTGATATCCTATTCCTTATCTTACTATGAGAGTTGACCGTTCACAAACAGCTTGGCGGTTAGGTAATTGGAACTCACACCCGACTCCCCGAAAATCATGCATAGGTGAGATACTTGCGATGCAGCCTGTACAGCCTGTAGTAGCCTGTAGATTGTCCAACTCGGTGCGATGTCCTGGCATATATCCACTTTCGTTTCTTGTCGATATATAATATAACCTATTCACTGTATTTCTTTCACTTGTCACATATTTATTTCACTTTATTATCTTGTGTGACACACGTGGCAACATCGCCTGGAGCACACTAGGCCTTCCCACTCTGACCCCGCCACCAGATATTACTTTCTAGTTCACTTATAAAATTGTGGCTCTCCCCACACTTATGTGGCTCAGGGCAACTCGTAAATCGCTTCAAGGGTTGTTCACTACCCTGACACACTTGATGACCCCTGCAGTACCCTTGGGTAGCCCTCAAAAACACTTATATTCGCGGAGCACTAAAGTTGTGACTAGCACACGCAGTGTCCCTGTGTGTGATGTCAAAGTGACATCTCTGATCTTGTAAAGATCAAGGCTGCCCTTCTATATCTCGCCACTGTCGAATGACCAGAGTCGACAGTCTAGGCTAAAAGAAAGAAAACACAAAATTACTCACCAATATAGAAATCACTCACAGGATAGGCATAAGGCCTTTAAAATAAATGGTGAGGATTAAAAGATGACATAACACTATGTAAGTAAAATCAAGACAGGACTAAATTGAAGTCTAAAACCCCAAACAAGAGTGAAGCTCTTATTGAAACCAACTTAATCCAAAACATATAATTATTTAGACAGGAGTGGAACAAATACTTACAGATTTGATGGGAGCTGCAAGTCAAGTGAGTGACCACAGGATGGAGACACACTCGTCACTTCCCACCGGGTGCAGAAGGAGGAAAGGGTAGCGGGAACTATGCACCCACCCTAACTGAACAAGCAGACTGCCCAACAAAATACCACCACCATTCATTCATACTTAATGAACTTTTCCCTCACACTCCCCCATACCAAGATTTATAGTCAAGAAATATAAGAAGAATTAGCGATGAAAAAGTTCATAAGAACATAAGAAAGGAGGAACACTGCAGCAGGCCCGTTGGCCCATACTAGGCAGGTCCTTCACAATCCATCCCACTAACAGAATATTTGCTCTACCTAATTTTCAATGCTGCCCAAGAAATAAGCTTTGATAATTCTATTTACTTCATGTGCAAGTCCCACTCAAATCCAACCCCTCTCACTCATGAATTTATCCAACCTAAATTTGAAACTACCCATGGTCCTAGCTTCAATAACCCTACTAGGCAGACTATTCCACTCATCAACTACCCTATTTCCAAACCAATACTTTCCTATATCCTTTCTAAATCTAAACTTATCCAACTTGAATCCATTATTGCGGGTTCTCTCTTGGAGAGATATCCTCAAGACCTTATTTATATCCCCTTTGTTAATGTCCATTTTCCACTTGTATACCTCGATCATGTCTCCCCTCATTCTTCGTCTTACAAGTGAATGTAATTTAAGGGTCTTCAATCTTTCTTCATACGGAAGATTTCTAATGCTATGTATTAATTTAGTCATTCTACGCTGAATGTTTTCTAACGAATTAATATCCATTCTGTAATATGGAGACCAGAACTGAGCTGCGTAATCTAGGTGAGGCCTTACTAATGATGTATAAAGCTGTAATATAACCTCTGAACTTCTGTTGCTTACACTTCTTGATATAAATCCCAGTAATCTGTTAGCCTTATTACGTACGCTTAGGCATTGCTGTCTGGGTTTAAGGTTGCTGCTTACCATAACCCCCAAGTCCTTTTCGCAATCTGTATGGCTAAGTTCTACGTTATTTAACTTATAAGTGCTTGGGTTATGGACACTCCCGAGCTTCAGAACCTTGCATTTATCTACATTGAACTGCATCTGCCACTTTTCTGACCAGGAATTGAGTTTGTCTAAATCCTCCTGAAGTTCCCTGACATCTACGTTTGAATAAATTATCCTACCTATCTTCGTGTCATCGGCGAATTTGCTCATATCACTAGTAATTCCCTCATCAAGGTCATTGATATATATTATAAACAACAATGGGCCTAAGACTGATCCCTGTGGAACACCACTTGTTACAGATCCCCACTCGAATTTAACCCCATTTATGCACACTCTCTGCTTCCTATTGGTGAGTCATGACTTGATCCATGACAGCACTTTTTCCCCAATGCCATGAGCTGCCACTTTCTTTAACAGTCTCTGGTGTGGTACTCTATCAAAAGCCTTACTAAAATCTAAATAAACAATATCGAATTCTTTATCGTGATCAACAGCCTCAAAAGCTTTACTAAAAAAGGTCAATAAATTAGATATCATTAATCAAATTATGGTTATCTAGATGACTTCTAATAATATCAGCTATAATTGACTCTAGTATTTTGCCTATAATTTTTATTTATAGGACCTGACTAGCAGGTATAGGTCAGCAATAGACGTAATTAGGAAGAAGGGTGGGAACCCTGTCATATGTGGTATTTTGCCAAGGAGAGGAGTTGGAGATGAATGGCTGTCCAGGGCAATTGGTGTCAATTGCTGGCTGGACAAATACTGTAAGGAAAATGCAGTAACATTCATTGACAACTGGGACCTCTTCTATGGTAGAAATGACATGTATGCCAGGGATGGGGTTCACCTATCCAGGTCTGGGGTGGGGGCACTGGCAACTGCAGTGGAGGGAGCTGTTAGGGCTTTAAACTAGAAAAAGTTAGTGGTATTGGTTTTGGGAAAAAAAACAGTGAAATCCCAGTGTATTAATATTATGAGTTCTAGGGGAACTAGTAATAGACAGAATAAGGTTGATGGAAAAATAAACACATAAGCAGTATGGAAAAATAAACACATAAGCAGTATAATGTGATCCTTTATTGACAACGTTTCGCCCACGCAGTGGGCTTTATCGAGTCACAGACAGATCTACCTGGAAAATGAGTAACATGAATATATATAGGGTATAGTCAGGTGGAGAATGCTGGGTCAGGTGGAGAAAGCTGCATGTGACAGTCTTAAAGGTAGTGTGATAGTTTAAAACCTTGTGTGACTTAAAGGACCAGTAGTGTTCCATTCTTGAGTTCTAGGTGGGATAGCGTTGAAGAAGTTTCTTGGCAATAGGTTCAGCTATGTTGTAGAAGCCGTTGTTCTGGTTGAAGTTGTTGGATATACAGATAAGTGATGATTCCAGGATTCTTCGGTATTGTGTGTTGTCTTCTTTGGCGATGAGTCTTGCGTTTCTGTAGTTGATTAAATGGTTGTGTAAATTTCGGTGTTGAACACAGGCATTTCTTGAGTCGTCAGATCTGCCTGCGTACTGGTGTTCTGAAATGCGTGTTTGGAGGTCTCTGGATGTTTCGCCGACGTATAATTTGCTGCAGCCATTACAAGGGATTGTGTATACCCCTGCCGTGGATTGAAGCTTTTCCTGTCTGTTACTGGTAATGCCCTTGATGGTGGTGGATGTGGAGGTGGATACTCGGAATGAGGTCTTAGAAAAAATGTGGGAAACGTGTTTGGAAATGGAGTTGGTGGGAAGGACTATGTATCTCTTCTCAGCAGTGTCTTCCTGGGTTTTGGGGAAAATGTTTAATGCCCGTCGTCTGCAGTCTCTAATGAATGACGAGGATAGGAAGTTTGGAAAACTTGTTCAATGAGGGAGCACTTCTTCAATTAATCACTGCGAGATTCTGAGGCACGCAGGAAAAGTTTTTAATTACACCACGTTTAGTTTTGGTGTCGTGGTGAGAGTAGAAGTGGGGAAGATCGTGTTGATTGGAGGTTTTCGATAGACTTTAAAACGAAGTTCATGGTCAGCTTTTCAGAGAAGAACATGTTAATAAAAAGGGCACAAATGCAACAATGTGACATTTTATTGTGGCAACGTTTCGCTCTCCAGGAGCTTTCAAGCCGTTACAAGGGTTTCATGGACACAGTGGGTTTATATACCTCAAAGTGAGGTGAAATACTAGTGGTGGTAGTAGTAGTGATATTAGTAGAGTAGTAGTAATACAATAAGGTAGAACAATCAATATGCACATGAGTAAAAGGTGATACAACAAATACTAGGGTAGTATAACAATAGGTTGACAAATATTTTTGCTGGAGGTTTAAATAGAAGGCCTGTAGGGGTGTTCCCCATCTACGATCTGCTTGTGTTGAATTAGCAGGAGAGACTATGTGATGGTAGGGTTTACTGTTTTCAGGAGGATTCTTGCAAAACTTCAGAGATGGTGAAGCTGCCTTTGTTTTGTTTAATTGTGTTAGAAACGAGATGTGCTATTCAAGGATT